>VDFB02112361.1:0-18335 GCA_007258455.2 Sequoia sempervirens | reverse complement strand
CCATTATCAACATCTTTTCATGGAGCACCACAAACACCTCTTCTCACAAATTCACAAAAAGAGGGAGATACGTTCGGACTAGGGGGCTTATTCGACACCACAACATTCTCACAACAACTCATGCCCCTCACCTTTCCACCTCTTCCACCATTGCCATTATCATCCACACCACTCCTTGGTTTAGGGTTCCCTCCTCTACCAAGTATCAATCAAACCTATATCCCAACCATCAATCAAAGCATTGCGCCAAACATTCAAAATTTATCGTTGATATCGCAACCACAAATGACAAACACACAAGCAATGGAAACATCATCAAACACACCCCTAACATCACAAATCATGGTCTCTCAAGGACCAATCACATCAATACCACTATCCAACACCCAAAACATCAACACAACATCATTATCCACCACCATTCCAAATCCACCACCACCCCCACCAACACCAACATTCACCACATCAAACCAATTTGACGCAGCATTGCAAGCCGCTTTCCAAAGAGGATACCAACAAGTTAAAAAACAAAAAGTTGTACAACAAGCTACTCAAGCCGCACAAGCTACCCAAGCTGCACAAGGAACATTGCAAGCACAACAAGCTCAACAAACTCAAGCTTTACTGCAACAACAACAACAAGTTGCTCAAGCCACCCAAGCTGCACAAGCATTACAAGCACAAAGAGTCGCTCAAGCACAACTATTATTGCAGCAACAAGCCGCACAAGCGAAAGCAGCACAAGCTCAATATCAAGCACAATAAGCACAAACAAAAGCACAACTTCTTGTACAAGCAGCGCAAATGCAAGCATATCAGCAAGCACTAAAATAATACCAAGAGCAACAAGAAGCAGCATAATTGGCAGCCCGACAACAAGCATTGTGGGAACAACAACAAGCACATCAATAAGTGTTGTTGGATCAACAACAAGCACAAATACTAGTGCAACAACAACAAGATCAACAACAAGTGTTGTTCATCCAAAAGCAAGTAGAAGCCTAATTCACCTGCCACAACATACTGATACCATTGAACAATGCACCGACCAACCCATCCATCCAAACCACGATTGCAACACCCTAGAACACATTCATCCTGAAAGTGTATGAATGAGATAAACTAACCCAGTAATGCATCTACACTTCTAAATAAGACATTGTATCTAAGATTCAAGAGATTTAAACTATTTTAAACACAAGAACCTTCAGAAATCTGTCTTATTGCTCTCTAACTTTAAATATTTCTCTAATCTACTTTGCTCTCATATTTAAATAAGCTAATAGATTGTTGAAATGACACTTAAAGAATGAGAATTAAGCTATTTCTATTCCTATATGATTTAATAATTAAAAACTACTATAATGACAGCCATGACTGTAAATGTTGAATGCTTGATGAATGCTGGATGAATGCTTGATGGATTGATCCTAAAACTGGATTGCTTGAATGCTTGATCACCTAGAATACCTGCAGAGTAATATTACACAAATTAGGATCCTTTTCCTGTAGCCAAAAACCTATATTTATAGATTTCACGGCACACATTTGTGAAGGGGTAACACAACAGAGGTTGAGATTCAATCTGGAGAATTGAATGGTATGAGATGAGAAGGTGGAGCTGATCATGGAGGATTGTTCCTCCCCATGAAAACACCAGGCAAGATGAGAGGAAAGATTTGAGGCAAAAGATTGAGAGGATTTCCTGCAGGTTTGTCCCCGAGGCTCTTCCCGTGAATGACAGTTAAATTAATTAGATTTGAAAAATCTAATTTTATTGGTGAGTGAATAGATGGATATGATTTATGCATTTATTTAAATATTTTTGGTTTATTTAAATTCAGTAAAAGAGGAATAAATAATTTAATAAAACAAACTATAGAAGTTGTTTATTAAATTAAAATAAAAGGAATATGATAATTAAATTAAAGATTCTAGGATATCTTTATTTAATTAAGAAGAAATGTGATGAGGTAAATAAATAACACAAATTATTGAAGCTGTGTATTTAATTTAAGATAGAATTAATAGATAAAGTATAGAAGAAATAATAATGATAATAATTAAATAAAACAAAGTATTTAATTTTGTTTATTTAATTAAGAGGGAAATAATATGATAAAATAGAAGAATTAATAATGAACTTAATATAAATAAATATTTCTATTTATTTACTAAGTAGATGAATTTAAGATTAATTAATCAAATAAGTCGTATTTAACTAATTAGATTCTCCAGACCATTTTTAGGTGTCTACATTTTGCCCCTCTTTGAAGTGATGGGTTTACACATTGCTTCAAAGAATGATTTTGCTATAGCTACTAGTATTGATGAAAAATATGCCCCAGATTTGCCCTAGATGTTGAATTTTGAAATGATAGTGATATATGCCCCCTGAGGAGATAAATTGATGAATTTTGAATTTTTTATGATTTTTTTGAATTTTTATGATGATTTGATGATTTGATGATGATTTGATGAAGAAACAATGATGAAACAATTTATCTCCCGATAAAGAAATACTGATTCCTCCAGTTGATTATGATGATGATTGATGATCCTGACAGCTTAGAAGATTATTGATCTCATGATAGGTGAGATTCAATGATTGATTGATGATTGATTGACCTCATGATAGGTGAGGATCAATGATTGATTGATAATTGACCTCATGATAGGCGAGGATCAATGATAGATGCTCACAAGATTTGATCAAAGTCTCATCAGAGCTGATTCAAATTTGATTAGGCAATGTGGTTTGACTTCTTTGATTGATATGATATGCCCCAGTATAGGAGTGATTAATGTACTGAGACTTGATGATGCAAAATGATGAATAGGCTAGGAGATGGGATGAGGAAGAGATAATGGAAGGAGATGAAAAGTAAGTAAGCACAAATGTATTCAAGGATAAGCGTGATGTTGCCCCAGTCAAGTTGCAAGCCAAGATTGATTGATGATGATGATAAGAGTGTTGTTGATGAGGGAAGGATACATCCCGAAACAACACAAAATGATAGGGAAGGATACATCCTGATGATGATGATGATGATTGGATAAAGGCTTGTAACAAGGTTGGGAACAAAACCAAAGATGCAATTAAATGATTTGTGCTAGACTTAATAGATTAAGATTGGATGGAATTTGAGATGATTGAAATGAAAGAAAATGATTCAGAAAGAGGTGATTAGGAAAACAATTATATATTATCCTAAGAATTATTGAAGAGATAGTGATATGATGAGGAGAGGGCATACATGTAGCTTTTGAGATTGAAATTGGTAGCTTTTGAAACAATCTATAAATGCATATGCAAGACTAATATGGATGCAATCTATTTTATCATGCAAACCTATTTTACTATGCAAATCTAAGTGTCATTTCAACAATCTTTTGATTTTGCTTTGTATCATCACTGAGCTTTTTTTTTAAATGTTGAAAGAAAATAAAAGCATCAATGATATGAGATAGACCAATGATGACCTGAGTACTTCTTTCATGATTTTTGATATTGCAAGTGAACACAAGCATAAAGGTATGAGATAAACCAATGATGACCTGAGCATTTCTTGCATAAACAGATAAAAATTAATCATTTTCTTAAGTGAATCGGAATGTCATCCATGATACTTGGTAGAGCACTTCCCGCGACAATTCACAAAGTAATAATGACTAACTCACAAACAACAAACAAAGAAAAGTATCATTCTCCTTCCTCGCTTCTCTAGTTCAATACATCATCAAGTAGCTCCAAAGAAATGATAAGCAAATGATAAAATAAAAAGCACAACAATTCAAATTCTTCTTAATGTATTTTCAAATCATTATTCATATTAGATCATCAGTGTTGAAATGTGTGTGTTGATGTTTGCATGATACTCCCAGATGTTTGACCAAATGATGCAACCTAAAGATGTATCCTAGGGGTCTCGGGGACTGATCAAAGATTAGTCTTGCCTACGTTATACACGTAGAGACCACGTAGTTCGACTGACACAGACTCCACTTTTAATTGATGTAGACTCTATTTTCGTGTTTTCATTTTTCTGATGTTCTTGGATTTTGATGGATTTTCTGATGTTTTTGAAATTTGAATTTCTGATGTTTTTGGATTTTGATGAATTTTTTGATGTTTTTGGATTTTGATTTTCTGATGTTTTTGGATTTTGATGAATTTTCTGATGTTTTTGGATTTTCAAGATATTTGATTTGGAATGACATGGTATGACCAATTGAAGGAACAAGATGAACCACAATAGAGGTAATGCGACCATGGATAAATGATAGATCAAAATGAAAGTCACTGCAAAACATGTCACACAAGCAACATATCTCTTGTTGAAAGATGACAATAGTTGATTGATTAATATGCCAAGAATGATTGATTCCATAAGGCATGATGATGATAAGTACTTAGGATTACTAATATCCTCTAAGTACAAAAAGATTGATGATTGTTGACGATTGATTGACAAAAGATATGAGGATTGGATAATGTTTTATAGCTAGGCTCAAATATGTTTTGCATGATAAGATTCAAGGTTGCAAATGGACATGATGACATGGATTTTGATAAGCTAGGAGATATGGAATGGAATAATGCAAGGATAACGATAATGAATGGGATGATCAAGATCAACTAGACAAGATATATACACAAGGACCAAGTGCTTTGCCCCCATTCCTCATCAAAACCAAGGATGAAAAGAAAGGATGTATCTAGTAAGAATGATGGAATATGGATGAGATAAAAGATATGGTACGAAAGATATGGATAAAGCATATAAGATAAGCATATATGATGTTCAAGAAGAATCTTAACCTTATCAAGATCAAAAGTGGAAATGTAAGGAATGAGCGTAGAAAGGATAATGACCATGAATGATAAGATGGATGAGACTTGCCCCTAAGTGTAGAGTGCAAGAGGAATATGGAAGATAGGATATGGATGATAGGGAGATGGAGGAAGGACTTTAACATTGAGTTTCACGACCAATTATCCCTTTAATTAACCATGGAAATGGGGATTAGACTCATAAATGCTGGTAGATTAATGGTATGATGGAAGAGACTAAGGATTTATGCAAAGGTTTGGATTAAAGGGGAATGATGGGGGATGAATGTTGGATAATGGATAGATGGAAAGGATGACAAGCTCAACATTGGCACACACCTTGAAGGATGGTGGAGTGATGGAGGAAGAATGGATTTGGAAAGTGATAGGTTATTATATGGAAGATTGGAGGAAGCTTTTGGATAAGAAAATTTGGATGCCAATTTTGATTTTATTGCTTCTATGAGACTTTTAGGAATCCACATGATTTTTGACTTTGATATTTGCTTAGTGGGCCTTTGTGGCCTTGAAAATTTTTCATTTATGGACCTTTGTGGTCTTTGAAAATTTCCTTTTTTCTTTGATGGGCCTTTGTGGCCTTTTGAATTTTTCTTTTGATTTATGGACCTTTGTGGTCTTTGAAAATTTCCTTTTTGCTTTGATGGGCCTTTGTGGCCTTTTTGATTTTTCCTTTGATTTTGGATCAAGTTTTCTTTTATTTTTGCATGTCTCTTCAAGGAGACATGTTGATCCTTTGATACATGTGGATTTTGATATAGAAGCTTCTGATATTTGGCACCCAAATTGCTTCCAAGAGCAATGGGAGGGGTGGATTGAGATGAATGGTATGGAGGTATTATGGATGAGTTAATGTGGGTAGAATTTTGAAAGGGCATCAAGGATGTGTGCCTTTGTTGTTCTTGAGGAATAGTATATGGACCTAGGATAGATGGAAATTTTGATGGACTAGGATGAGGACCTAGGATAGATGGTAGGTTTGATGCACTAGGACACTTAGGTGTATAACCAAGGCCATGGTGATATGGGTGTTTTTGAATAGAAAGGGGTTCTAGGATACCTTGTTCATGAATGCCTAATCCTTTGCCTTTGTAGTTCATACTTTGACACATTTGTTTACCAATGGGATATGTATTGTTTGTGAAACAAGATGCAAGTTCATTTTGGGGAGGATATGATATGGATGAAAGGATAGGTGTTGGAAGCAAACCAAAATGGATAAAGGTGGAGGATCCTAATTTATAGGTGTGGGGTTCATGGATAGCTTGAATAGGTGCGATAGAATCTTGACATGGGGATGATGAGGTGTTTCTATCTTGACTTGGAAAAGGATCATGAAGTGGTATGAAAGGAATATCTTGATCATAAGAAGGATAAACATCTTCATGGGATGAAAGGGTATCCTTGAATCGAAGTACATCTTGATCTTGATGAGGAAAGGAATCATTAGATTTCGTAGAAAGCGTGTCTTGATCGTCAATTGGTAAGAAATCATTAGATAGGATGGAAGAACTATCATGATCTTGTGATGCAATAGAATCATGATATGGTATGGATTGATTAGATGATGTGGAAAAAGAACTTGGAAGGATACTTGTCTCTTGAGATGGATGTGAATTATTTTGGATGAAAAGTGAAAGGAGGGGATCGTCATAAGATTCTTGAGAAATGGGATCTTGATCAAAGATGGGAAGACTTTGTGAGATTGTGGAATCATTGGATGGAGTGGAAAGAATATTTTGATCTTGATGTGTAGGGGAGTCTATGCTAGCATGCTTTGGAGTGAGAGTTTGACATGAATCATTGGATGTAGAAGATATGATAGAAGAGGATGATTGGACGGAATTGTTAACTTGAGTGAAAGAATCTTGAGGTTCATTTTGGCTTATGGTGGATGGAGATAAATGCATGACATGATAAGATTGTTCAATATCATTTGTATTTGAGGACTGAGATTTGGGCTTATCGAAATTTTGGAAAAATTCAAAGATATTGAACTTGGATGATGGAGTTGTTGGTGAAGAAGGTCTCATGTTCATTGTTTGGTCAAGAGGATAAGAACAAATGTTTGGAAACAAATATCTCTCTGTGGTTGTTTCCCAGATTTTTTGTTGAAGGTTCTTTAGTTGATAAGCTAAAGCATTCAATTGATCCTCCTCTATTTCAACCATGGTGGTTTGAGTTTCAAAATTTTTGGGATGATCTTATCTATTTTTAATGAAAAGAAAACACATCAAGCAAGAATAGAGTAGTTGTTTATTAATCCTAGAATCTAAACAAATAGTGTATGTTCAAGAACCAAACATGGTCCTTGATTTTCACTGGTTTGATAACAAAATAAGACAATTCAAACAGACTCACTCTTAGAGACAAAAGGTCATCGTTATATACTCGAACGACCCACAGCTTGGAATTGCGTCTACTCACACAGCCATGTCACCCCCTAGAGGGCACCTGTGTTTTTATCTTTTCCAGGTGCATACTCAGAGTGACGGAGGTGGATACCGGATCCCCTGAGCAAACAGTCCTTGGAAATTATATGGTGAGTGCTTGAGGGTAGATTCTTCCCCGCCCCTGCACCGCTGAGTATTACAATGTTTAGAAACTAACAAGCGTGCTTCTATTTCTAGGTTCTTAGATTGGGTTTCCATTCAGAGCGGTAGATAGATAAACTCCCTCGAGAGACCTCCCAATCTTTAGAACAAAGATTTTGGGGATGGTTATCCTGCACACTTTCGTTGAAAAAGGGTTTCCCTAGATTCACATAAATTTTAAAGTGGGTTGGAATGCCATGGCTTTTGGCTATCCCCACTCAGGTCGTTCCTGTAGGGTGAGTACTTTTTCCCACTACGGCAGGCCTGTCTAAAGGTTTTAATGAAAGCTTGAAAATGCGCAAAGTAAAAGTGAGTTTGGTATTCCGATGCACCCAGTCAAGGGGAGAGCATAAACCTATCACCCAATCATAGCAAAGAAGTTGTTCACTTTTTAAAACCCAAAAGACAAATTATCTAATCTATATGGAGATATTGCTCCTTAAAAAGCATGATGTTCAATTTTAATCCCACAAGTAATAATGAAGTTTCTATCCTAGGATTGATCAATTTTTATCCATTTGCTATCCTAGGATTGATAAATTTTAACCCGTTTTCTGTCCTAGGATTGATAAATTTTAACCAAAAAGAGATTAAACAACAAAATCTGGCCACGGATGTGTTGGATCCAGATAAAAAGATACATTTTTATCGATGCTATTTGGTCCTAAAACAGGAATGAAACAAAATATATGATGGGTTATTTTCCCATGAGTGTTCGAAAACACTATTACAATGAATATCAAATGCTCTTTCTTTCACTTCAATGCTCCATTTTCTTCTTAAAACCTATGTAAAGCTCCAAATGTTAGATGAGAGCAAGAAATAAGAAGATATAAGGGTTAGATGAATGATTAAGCAAGAAAACCCTAAACCTTAGACCAAGTTACAATGTGATTTGACTTTAAATGTAAAATTGAAAATTTTAACTCTACAAAAAGTGATAAATACCTACACCATTGCATAGCTTATGAAATTCTACCCTATTTCAAAAAAAAAAAGCATCGAAAAAGACATCCATATGACCAAGATATGGCCATTTTAAGATTGACTATCAAAACACTAAATCTGAGGCGCTAAAACATAGCTTTGAGGCGCTAAAACAGAGCTCCGAGGTGCTAAAACAAAGGGTTGAGGCACTAAAATAGTTGTGCAGAGCGCTATAGTTTTCCTCTGACACGCTATAGAATTCGGCCGGCGCGCTATAAAAAACCTCGATTCCACTAAAACAAACATGTCGATACCTATAAGACACTTTTCACAAAATTTTTGCAGAATATGGGGTTATGCCCCACGGTGGGCACCAAAATGAAAGTGTATGAATGAGATAAACTAACTAAGTAATGCATCTACACTTCTAAATAAGACATTGTATCTAAGATTCAAGAGATTTAAACTATTTTAAACACAGGAACCTTCAGAAATCTATCCTATTGCTCTCTAACTTTAAATATTTCTCTAATATACTTTGCTCTCATATTTAAATAAACTAATAGATTGTTGAAATGACACTTAAAGAATGAGAATTAAGCTATTTCTATTCCTATATGATTTAATAATGAAAAACTACTGTAATGACAGCCATGACTATAAATGTTGAATGCTTGATGAATGCTGGATGAATGCTTGATGGATTGATCCTAAAACTGGATTGCTTGAATGCTTGATCGCCTGGAATACCTGCAGAGTAATATTACACAAATTAGGATTTTTTTCCTGTAGCCAGAAACCTATATTTATAGATTTCATAGCACACATTTGTGAAGGGGTAACACAACAGAGGTTGAGATTCAATATGGAGAATTGAATGGTATGAGATGAGAAGGTGGAGTTGATCATGGAGGATTGTTCCTCCCCATGAAAACACCAGGCAAGATGAGAGGAAAGATTCGAGGTAGAAGATTGAGAGGATTTCCTGCAGGTTTGTCCCCGAGGCTCTTCCCGTGAATGACAGTTGAATTAATTGGATTTGAAAAATCTAATTTTATTGGTGAGTGAATAGAGGGATATGATTTATGCATTTATTTAAATATTTTTGGTTTATTTAAATTCAGTA
Source organism: Sequoia sempervirens (assembly GCA_007258455.2). Lineage (NCBI taxonomy): Eukaryota > Viridiplantae > Streptophyta > Pinopsida > Cupressales > Cupressaceae > Sequoia > Sequoia sempervirens. Next base: position 8,836 of record VDFB02112361.1, on the reverse strand, counting down.
AAAGAGGAATAAATAATTTAATAAAACAAACTGTAGAAGTTGTTTATTAAATTAAAATAAAAGGAATATGATAATTAAATTAAAGATTCTAGGATATCTTTATTTAATTAAGAAGAAATGTGATGAGGTAATTAAATAACACAAATTATTGAAGCTGTGTATTTAATTTAAGATAGAATTAATAGATAAAGTATAGAAGAAATAATAATGATAATAATTAAATAAAACAAAGTATTTAATTTTGTTTATTTAATTAAGAGGGAAATAATATGATAAAATAGAAGAATTAATAATGAACTTAATATAAATAAATATTTCTATTTATTTACTAAGTAGATGAATTTAAGATTAATTAATCAAATAAGTCGTATTTAATTAATCAGATTCTCCAGACCATTTTTAGGTGTCTACACATCCCACCCCCTGATCCGCAAAGTGATGTAACGACACAACTCAGGTTGCTATCACAACAAGTGCTTGACCTTCAATCAGGATGAACAACCAAAACACCAAGCAACTTGAGTCCCTATCCATTTGATAGGAGCCTAGAAATGAAACCATTCCCCAAGGGATTTGAGATTCCTAAATTTGACAAATATCGAGGGATGGGAAACCCTAGAGATCACGTCAAGGAATTCCAGGTTCATTTTATGGATGTCGCCTATGACGATACTTATCTGATGCAACTATTTCCTAGAAGCTTGGTAGGTCCCGCTATAGAATGGTTCTCTCGCTTACCTTTAGGCATTAGAACATTCCAAGAAATCGGGGATGCATTCATTAAAAACTACGCATGTAACATTGCAATGGATGTCAGTCTTGAAGAACTATACACTCTAAAACAAAGAAAGAATGAATCTTTTGTTCATTCCTTCAACGATGGCGATCCAAGGCCAATCAGAGCAAGTGGACCATGCCAGAAGAACAAGTCTGCACCATCATAGCAAACCTTGAAAGCCACTTGTCATTTCATCTCAAGGTTTAGGGAATCACCACATATGATCAATTGATCTCCAAGGTGCTCAGCATCGAAAGAGCCCTTGTGACTCAACCCGCAGAATCAACATCATATCATGAACTGCAAAACAACCGTCCATCATCCAATTACAATGATAAACCTCAAACATGGGCAAGGAACAAGAACGTTACTAATGATGGTGTCATAGACACCAAGGTGGTCATTAGTGGTCCACGCCAACATACAACCACACCGCAAATCCAAAATCAACACCAAAACACTCATCACACAACATATCAACCCAATAACAATCCTACTATCAATAACCTCAATGATCAAAGAGGACCACCCCAATGCAAAACTTATCCCAAATGAAAATACACTATCTTGGGGGAACCACTGGAGGACATAATGAAAAAGTTGATCGACGAAAAACTCATCAAGCCTCCTACATTCGAGAATTACCAAGAACCTGACGTCAAACCCCCTTGGTATAACGAAAATCAACTTTGCAAATTTCATAAGATTAAAGGTCATACCACAAACAAATACATGAGACTCAAAAACATCATCCAAGATCTCATTGACAAGAAGATCATAAACGTGGAACAACCTACGGGAAATCAGGATCTAAAAATCTACTTGAATCCGATGCCAAATCATGGCAACAAAGGGAATAAAAATGATAAAGGGAAGGGCAGTGTAAATCACATTTATGAATCAGTTGTTGCCTCCCTAAATGAGGACTGCATGGTCATCACCATCAAGGGAGCCCATGCCGAAGATTATGGAGTCACCACAAGAGGCGGCAAAGTCACCATTGTAGGATCATCCCAACCTAATAGAGTCCCTTCATCTAGAGCCGTTCCACATAGCTACAATGTTGTAGAACAACTCAAGAGAACACCAACACACATCTCCATCATGGAGTTGTTAAAAATATCATCATCCCATAAAAAGATCCTTGAGGAAGCATTAGCCTCATCCACTATCCCCACAGATCTCGATGCGGACCAATTCCAAGCTATGGTCTGAAATATCATAACGCCTAATCTCCTTACATTCTCTGATCAAGATTTCCCCACCCAACCATCTCACAACCATGCACTTCACTTGGAAGCCATTGTAAACAAGAGAAAAATCAAAAGGGTCTTGGTGGATGGAGGTGCAGGTTTGAACATCTGTTCTCTTAGCCTCATCAAGCAATTGAAAATAGCAGAGGATTCCATTAACAAAGGTAAAGGCATCACGATAAGAGCATATGATGACCAAGAAAGAGTGTCTAAGGGCATGATTAAACTCCCTATTCAAGTAGGGCCAACACTCATGGAAACCACCTTTCAGGTCCTGGACCTCGACTTGCCATACAACATCCTCCTGGGACGCCCATGGATCCATGCAATGAAAGCTGTAGCATCAACCTTCCACCAATGTGTGAAATTTACACATAATGGCGAGGAGGTTACAATTCATGGAGATCCCGAACCATTTTCATACTGCAAAAATCTTGAGGCTAAGTATTACAAAATCCCCCAAGTGCCAAAGAATGATGAAGGCCCATTCACACCATACATCGACCCTGCCACTCTCGCGTCTACTTCTGCGACAGAAACACCCACCATTCCCACCATCTCTAACATCAAGCTCATCATCCAGGAAGACGGTTGTGGAAGCTATAAGCTTTCTAACAATGATTTTGTGATAGGAGAGTTACCACAATCTCTTAGATCACAAGGATGCCCACAAGAAAACCAAGCTTCCACATCACAAACATCTCCTAAAGACTATCCTAAATTCACAAGCTGGGGAGACCTTGGTCGAGAGGTTATTGAAGCAAATCCATCTCACATGTTGTACCGAGATGAAAGACCGACACCTGAACTACCAATGGATGAGACAAGCAAGGGCCTACAAATGATGCTTGCAATGTATTATGACAGAAACTAGAGATTGGGACAAAATGACAACAGCCTCATAATACCTATCATGCTGGAGATGCGACCCATAACAAATCTTGGTCTTGGATGTACCCCTCTGGGAATAACCATATGTGGCCGAGGTCCTCCAGTTAGAGTCACTAATATCTCTCCTCAACCAGTGCTAGTACAAATACACTCACCAATAGTCACAGGTAACAACACACATAATTTCATAACTGAGCCCTATATTAGTAGCGATATCGAAGACACCATATCCAATCTCCCTAGGTTATTCGAAGATACCACCCTGTGTATGATTAGCACCCTCTCCTTCGAAACCGATCATCCAAATCATGAGATCCACCTAGTCTACCCCCAACTGATCAACTGTGACTAGCGAGGACCACCAATTCTCGACACATTCGAAAATGATGAGGCGCTCTCAGAATTCATGGGATTGAGGGATAACATTCCAGATGGAGATCATAAGGCAGGGTTTATAATGGAGTTGGACACACATGCTTATTACGGGGAAATGATTGAATCCTTTAGTTGCAAAAGTGAGAAACTAAGAATCATATCCAAGTCTTTGAGTGAAAACCACACTATGGCACTCTCTGACAAGAAAATAGTAAAAAGAAAGGACATAACCAATGGTGAAAACCTCTCTAAGGTGCCCGAGGATGAAGGATTCAATCTTCCCTTAAGAGCCATCCATCAATAGAATTCAGCAGTCTTGGCCGAAAAGTGCAATCCGGTCAACATAGGAATAGAGGAGACCCCGCACATCACATTCTATGTGGAATCACTATTATCAAAAGAACAAGAACTCCTAGAAGCATTCCTAAAAGAAAGACAAATAAGTTTCGCATGGAGTTATGCTGACATGGCAGGGATCCAGAAACTGTGGTTCATCATTTAGCAGTGTATCCTGAAGTACCCTAAATCTGCAATGTAAGACCAACCCCAAAAACTCATTAGAAGGGTTAGTCTAAACACACAAATCTGCAAATACCTCCATGAAATGAAATACCTATGCTAAAGAAATGCCACAAGTAACAAAAACAACATCAAAAAGACATTTCAAAAGCATGATAATCACCTATTCTATGTTGGATTGGTGTCACATGTGCTAGTGACCCTTTCCCAACCCTTGATCAAAGCTCAAGATGATAAAATGCAAATGGAGATGATGGAGTGCAATGGACAAGATCGAATCTCAAATGAAGAGAGTAACCTTGCATAAAATTGTGGATGCATGAATGAGAATGAAGGCCTTCTTTTATAGATTTTCTTGATGATATATTGGCCAAGATGGTGAATGTGGGACTAAAGATCCTCCAATGAGAAGATGACACTTGTCAAATGGTGAGTGGTCAATGGTTGTGCAAGATTTGGGAAGAGTGCCCATGAGAGGGAGAATTTGAATTCAAATTTGCAATAAATTTCGAGAGGGGACAAGGAAAAGAGCAATAAATGCCATGTTTGACTTGTCATGTTGAGGGAAATGAGGGTTTTAATAAATCAATAAATTGATTTATATGTGCAAGTGGCTAGATCTAGATAATGCAAGTGGATGGGTTTAACATTTAATCAGTGGTTAGATTAAATAGATGATGATTATGCTGGATTTAATGTTGATTAGATGATTTTAACCTTTTAAGACTTTGATAATTGATTTATTTGAATTAGAAAAATGATGGAATATGATTTAGGATTTGATTTAAAATGAAGTCCCTCGATGCATTTAATTAAATGGATGATGCAAGATGAAGGTTGAATGATAATGTTTATTTGATAAATGATTATTTAATGAATGCATATCGTTAATTTTGCATGCCATATTTTGCCCCTCTTGAAGCAATGTACCTTGTTGCTATTCAAAGAATAATCTCCTTTGATCAAATTTAAAAATTTCATGATTTTTTCGGATGCCCCAGCGGAAAGAAGTACACTGGTACATTGCCCCCTCGAGAGATCGAGAGAAAAGATTAGATTTGAGGGTCGATCTCACGATAAAGAGGTTCAAAATGGGTGGTTATGGACGACGATGCAAATGAGATGATTTTAAGATGCTTAGAATAACAAATCTATATTATCCTAAACAACTTAAATGATGATATGATATGAGATGGATGAGATTGATGATGTGATATGTTGTGATTATGCAATGGATGATTTATGAGATGCTTAGACTAACAGATCTATATTATGATGATGATTATGCAATGCATGCGAAATGATCGATGTTTCTGGTGATGTATGATATGAATGATATGTGGTATGCCGACGGTTTGTAGATGCAGATGGATGCATGATGGATGCATGATGATGTACGATGTTAGGTGTGGAAATGAGATGATGACAAGAGGATCCAACAAGTCCATGATTGGTCGAGACTTTATTAGAGATGATGATGATAGATGATGATGATGATAAATGATGATGGTAGATGGATGATTTGCTTATCAAGGATTGGGATTTTCAAAGGGTCACTTACTTTATGTTTGATAACATGCCTAAGCACGATGCATCAAGGTATAAAGGACCAGGATGGCGTTGTACTTAGTGTGATGGACTTTGACTCGACAAATAGATAGGAGTATTATTGTTCACACCTAACATATGGAAACCTTGCTAGGATGCACTTTAGAAGTCTCAAACATCTCGGACCAAAACACGAAAAGGTATAACCAATCAATGCAATAGTCAACAAGCTATCTAAAACATCCTCCATACATATCTAACAAAGCAAGTATTCGCCAAGTTATTTTACAAGAACGTCCAACAAGCACAGCAAACAAAAGATAATGATCGTTGCCCCATTCCTATCTCTCTAAATCCTTCATTCTGGATATTCATCGAGAGGTCCCTTGGACTAAGCACAATAAGATAAGTCAAAAGACAAAGATAAAGCACACAAACAAGTTGATGTTCTTCAATACCACTAACCAAAAAGGAATGTGTTTTTAAGGATAAGAACCAAAACTATTGCAAAAAGATAATGCCCATTGTAGGAAGGATACATCCTAGGACATGTTAGCGGATGGTGGCATGTCATTTCGCTTATCCAAAATGTTCTTTCCGGGATAAAATGCCCTTTGTAGGAAGGATTCATCCTAGGACATGATGTTATTAGATGATTGATATGGGACTGTTTGGATGATGGACTATTGACACAAAGACTTGACCAACTTGTTTACATACCCAATCGAAAGACTCTGAGACTTGACACTTTTGAGTTTCTTTAACCTCGCCAGGACTTGCTTCTAACTGTTTCACCAAAGGTTGAGGATGACGATTAGTTTATTATGAGTGGCATTTATTGCGAGTTCAAGCAAGATGAGACAGATGGATTTTTTCCAATATTTGGATGTTTTTGATGTTTTAAAATGTTTTGAGGTTGTTTTGGTATTTTTCAAGATTTTCAAATGTTTTGATTTTATAAGCTAGTGTTTTGGGATTTTCTAAGATTTTGACCAAGAGACTAACCTAAAGACTCATCCTAGGGCCCTGGACGACCAGATTAGCCTTGCCTATGCGCTATACACCAGACCACGAAGTTCGACCATTAACCCCGATCTACCGGGATGCATGATGAAGATATACATGATGAAATGTCGCTTTTATTATGACCTTAATTTCTATAGGACTGACCTAAATGTCTCGGGGGATGATCAAAGATCAACCTTGCCTACGTTCAAGCTCAGAGACGACGTAGTTCGACAAGACGACCTTGTTTTTGGATTTTTGAATGACTTTTTGACCTGTTTTTGGATTTTGATATGTTTTGAATGTTTGTGGATTTTCTGAGATTTTCTAATGTTTTTGGATTTTCTGATTTTGAGGACTTTAAGACCATACACGAATCTGATCCGATGGGAACATGCCCCCAGCATGATGCAATAGACTACTCCGATAAAGGCAGGACAAACTGACCTTGAGGATGGGCTGAGTAGTACTAAGAGGGATCATGATACGAACACAAGACCAAGCTATGGTGCGGATGCGAGTGGATGAGTGATGAATGGAGATGATATGGATGATGGAAGCAAAATGGAGGGATAATGATGAACAAGCTGTAAAGGTCCTGGTGGATGGAAAGTGCTTATTTACACAAGGCGCCTGCTTGCCAGGTTTTCACCAAGGTACTTGTCCAAAGTGCCACTAAAGTGGTTTTCACTAGATCCTTTTTCTATTTTTTTTTGAATTTTTTGCTTTTTTGATTTTGTTGTTACCAAGATGCCTGTTTGCCAGGTTTTCACCGAAGTAACCATTTTTTTAGGAATTTTTTTGATTTTTTTGATTTTTTGGTTCTATACCTTGAAAGAATTAGGCATAAATTTTTTTGAGATGGGAGCTATTCATGGGCTCCTGCAGAGGTTACCCTTCGGGTGTTGATAGCTGATATGCCCCTGATTTATAGCTTGTTGTGATGATGAAAGGCCCTAACTAATTGGGTTTGAACTTGCCTTTGCTACTGGGATTCGGGACATTCTTCTGATTTTCTTTTAAGACCAATTCTCTGACTTGGAAAGTCCTGCTTCTGATCTTCTTGTTGTAGCTTTGTTTGAGTCTATTCTGATAGAATTGTAAGTGATTCAAAGCATCTATGCGTCTCTCATCCAGTAACTCCAGCTCATTTAGTCTTGAAACCCGATATTCTTCATCAGTGATGAGATTTTGCAGTGATATTCTGAGGGATGGGAGCTCAATCTCAATGGGGAGTACGACTTCTGATCCGTAGACTAGGGAGAATGGGGTGGTGCCAGTGCGTGTGCGGATGCTTGTTTGATAAGCCCAGAGGGTGGGATTAAGCCGCTAGCGCCACCACGACTGCCATTGAATATTTTCTTGAGGATTTTGAGGATGGTTTTGTTCATGGCTTTGATTGGCCATTGCCTTGGGGATAATATGGGGTGGAGAAGCGATGCTGGATTTTGAATTTCTTGCACAAGTCGCGAACCTCCTGGTTCTTGAAGGGTGTCCCATTATTTGAGATAATGGCTTGTGGGACACCATAACGACAGATGAGATAGTTCAGGATGAATTTTGAGATCTACTTTCCAGTGACATAGGTCATGGGTATGGCTTCCACCCACTTTGTGAAGTACTCAGTTGCGGTTATAATGAATTTGTGGCCATTGGACGAGGTGGGTGAGATTTTTCCAATGAGGTCAAGTCCCCACTGCAAAAAGGGCCATGGTGTGACGATCGGTGAAGCTCTTGAGCCGAGCATGGATGAGGTCCCCATGTCGTTGACATTGTAAACACCTTTTAGCTGATCATGTGCTTCTCGGCCCATCGTAATAGTAATACCTAGCCTCAAAGAATTTCTTGGCAATGGTTATTCCACGCGAGTGTGAGCCACAAATGCCGTTATGAACCTCGGTTAGAGCGGTTAATGCCTCCTCAGCATTTAGACAGCGAAGTAAAGTACCCTCTATGCTTCTACGGTATAAGGTATCACCTAGGATGACAATCTAGATGCCTTTTTGATAAAGGTTCGTTTTAGGCTCGATGGTAGGTCAGCGGGTAAGACTCCTATTCGAAGATATGTATAGATGTCATGATACCAAGGATCGCCAGGACCAATGATTTCACACACATATTCTGATTCTAGTACCTCAAATGTGGGAATGAGAATCTGCTCGATCAGAAATTCATATTTTGTTACATTATGAGGGATGTCTAATAGAGACCCAATTGTAGCCATGGCGTCAGCTGCTCTGTTGTTGGTTCTTGGAATATGCTCAAATGTTATTTTGATGAAGGATTCCTTTAGAGTCTCCACCAATTTCTTGTATGGGGTTAACTTGTCATCCTTTGTCTGATATTCATTATTGACCTGATTTATGATCAACTGTGAGTCGCCGTAGACCTTGAGAGCTATGATATTCCACTGCACTGCTATCCTGAGACCTATAGTCAAAGCCTCATATTCCGCTATGTTGTTAGT
>VDFB02112358.1:0-12813 GCA_007258455.2 Sequoia sempervirens | reverse complement strand
TTCATCTTACGAAGGTAAACCAGATTCCCTCGTATCTCGCATTCAACAAACTTTCAGAACTGACGAATTGGTGCAATGTGAAGCTGAAACTATTCTGCAAAACAATTGCAAAGGAACATTTCCCAAGAAAACATCATCTGAGAGGTAAAAAAGGAGGGCGCCTTTTTCAAAAGGTGCTCTTTTTTCTCTAGAGAGCCATTTATGGAATTGACCAAAATATCACTAAAACTCTGACTGCGGGCAGGTAGGTTATCTTCTGACCTGACGGAGATAGGCAACGAATAGCTAGATGTAACACGAACAAACTGAATTCTGAGATCACCAAATAGAGGACATTAAAGGCCTCAAAAGCTCAAGTGCCTTTTTGAAAATGTGCTCTTTTGCTTTATTCACGACCTCAAAATCAAGATTTAACCCTATGTTCGCCTTCTCATCCCAACTTCTCAGCAACTCTGATTGACGTGTTGAAGGGTGCAACGCGGAGCTAGACTGAGCATGAAACAAACGTCAAAGGGGTCATTTGATCTGAAACCTTTGTTTAGGGCCTCAAAAAGATGGGAGCCCCTAGGATAGACTGCTCACTTTTGCTTGCAGATTTTCTCGTCTCTCATTTTCCGCTGTATCTCCTGTAACTCGAGCAAAATAGGTCCGTTTGACAGGCTTGATAGCTCGTTGCGAAGCTGACGTGATTCCAGACAAATGTTTGTTGGAGGTGACAAACCCTAAAAACAGGATCTGGGCCCCTAAAATCAAGGGAGCCTTTTTCAAAAAGTGCTCTTTGCTCCAGAGTTAGAAAAATTTGATGATTTTCCTTCAAATTTTGGATTTTCTCAAAACTCTCCAGTATTAGATTGATATCAAATTGACATAAGCTTCATATTCAAAAAGCCCAAAAATCCATCTTCCTTCCTCACATCACTTTAACAAGTTAAGACTATATTTCTAGCAAAATGCCTTAGTGAAGCAAAAATTGGTTTGGGTAATCGCTTGTGACCTTTTTCATTAATATATCACGATGGGGACCCCCAGTTGCCTGCTAGTTTTTAGGGTTCTGTCTCCTTGCAACGGTTACATGAGATCACTTTGCCAAGAGTTTCAGGTCAGTTTGCCGAGAGTCACCCGAGCCGAGTCAGTAATTCATGCTTGAATCAATGCGTAGATGTCATGGAAGCGCTCAGAAGGCCCAAGAGACGAAGATCGACTGTAAATTCGGCCAATTCTGACACTTCCTATTTTTTAGGAAAAGTTGCTTTTTCGATTTTTCATTTTTGGCATTTTTGGACCAAACGAGGTTCCCTATTTTTTAGGGTTGCTTTTTCTATTTTTAGAAAGTTTCTATTTTTGGAAAGTTTCTATTTTTAGAAGGGTCCCGAGTTCTGAAAACGCACTCAGAAGTTCGAAAAACTCAATAGAACTCTCAGAAAATCGAATTGAAAATTTTGAAAATTTTTCGAAAAATCTGGAAAAAACAAGTAAAAAGCATGAAAATCAGACTGAAAACGTTCAAAAATCTGGAAAAACCAGTCAAAAAACCAGTCAAGATCAATCAGATTTGAAGATGAAATCATGAAATCAGCTCAAAAATGGTGAAGTTTGTGAGAAATCTGTGCAAATCTGGAGAATTCGCCATGAAAGAATGAAGAAGGAAGGTATGTGAAGGTCTGAAAGGTTATGGAATTCGCCCAGCAGCTAAGGAGGATGTCCAAAGAGGTCTTGAAGTCCGCCTAGCTCTTGGGAATCATATCCCTGCACCTTGTGGCAACGTCCAAGGAAGCTTTGAAGTCTACCATGCATAAAGGTGGGACATCCTAAGACTGCTCAAAGTCTGCCATCCTTGTCCATGCATCCTTTGAAGTCCGCCTTGATGTCTTAGCATGCTCTAAAGTCCGCCATCTGCCAAGGGGGGATATCCTATAAGCCTTCAAAGTCCGCCCTTGCATCTTGAAGACATCCTTGGACCATCTAAAGTCCGCCCTGCATGTGCTAAGAAGTCTCAAAGTCCGCCATCTGCCAGGGAGGATATCCTAAGGACCTTCAAAGTCCGCCATCCTCATCCTAGACTCCTTGGAAGTCCGCCATCCACTGAAATGCTCATCCAAAAAGGTTTTGAAGTCCGCCATATGCAAGAAGGACGTCCAAAATGCTAATGAAGTCCGCCCTTGAAAGGTGGGACTTGGCTGTAGGTCATGGAAAGTCCGCCTAAGCATGCAAAGTAGAGGAAAATTAAAATTTCATTAAGTGTTGATGCCTACCAAGAGGGAAATTTCGAAATATGCTAAGGGGTGGAAAATCCTTTCCAAAGGATGAACAAATGCTAAAATGTCAAGGAAATTCGCCCTAGAAAAGAGGGACGTCCAAGATGCTCATCCCAAAGACTTAAGAGATGTCCACCATGCACTTGGAAGAGTTAGCAAGGTGCCAAGGACATCCATGATCTTCGTCCAAAATGTCTACAAAGTCCGCCCAAGATGATAAGATGCTAAGATTTTTGGCTAAGTGTCAAGGCCAAATCCAAAGAAAAAGTTCGAATATTTGCCTAAGTACAGAGGATAAAAGGATGAAAAATGAAGACGGTGGCCAAGTATTGTGACACTTTCGAGAGGACAAATGCCAAGATTGAAAGGACATGTGCTAAAGATTATCAGGATATGGCAAAGAATAAAACGGAATGTGCCTAGCACGATGAGGAAAAGAGGTAAAATTTGCCTAAGTATGGAGAAAATGTCGAGAAATTGTCAACTTTGACCCAAGGAAAATGCGCGAGGCAAAGGGAAAGGAAGGATCGTCCTTGGCCAGAAGGATGAAGAATATGTCAGACGTCAAGGAAAATCGCCTAACGAAGTCATTCAGACAAGGATATTGCCTAGAAAAATTCGACTGAGCAAGGAAATATTTGACTTTGGCAGAGCAAAATAAGCTTAAAATCTCGCCTCGGCAAAGAAAAATAGGGATCTGGCAATGAAATTTTCGACGGAATGGCTTAAGATTTGGTTTGGCTAGACGAAATTGAGGATGAAATCGGAAAATAAACTCTTAGCCAAGAAAATTGGAAGAAAAATTGAAATAGTCATGGGTCCAAAACGAACGGGTTGGAATTAATTAAAATATTTTAATATTTTAATAATTAATTTTCAACTATTTGGAAATTAAAAATGCCTTGGACAAAATCGAAATTGCCAGACACGAATCGGACGAAAGTAAAGCACGCCAGGCGGAGATGAAATCCGGCAAGAAGAAAATTAAATTCACCATGAATTTAATTAAATTATTTAATGTTTTATTTAAAAAGTTGAAAAATCAAAAAATAAACATTAAATAAAAAAATCGAATTTTTGAAGATCAGTAAGATTTGTCTGGATAAGTTCGAGACTGATCCTTGTCGGAAGATAAAAGGAAAGTTGCCTGTTTGGAAAATGAAAACAAATCGAGATCGAGAAAGATTATGGCAGTTGCTAAATCGAATTCAATCTCTCAGCATTATAATGAGTTTCAGCAACTCATTTTTCACACACAGCTGAAGAGAAATTTATTCTTTCTCGAAATTATCAGGCAATTAATTCGTCCATAAGCAAAGTCGAATTTTCTCAGAGAGAAAAGCAGTGTTATGCTGAGGAATTTTTCGCGGGAAAAGAAAAGGATATTTATTCAAAGCTGAATTCTTCTTGAAGAGGGGCGCACTTTTCAAAAAAATCAGATTTTTAAATCTGATTTGCATTTAACGATCCTTCTCTGAGGTTTGGTAATTGGTCAATTAAATTTGCTATCTTTTTATGCCCTTTCATCTTGACGAAGTTTCGGCAAGATTTTCAAATTCATTCAAGTCACTTTCAGCTTGCTTTTTCGCAGCAAATTAATTGTTTGAACAGCTGAAAGTCAATTTTTCGAATCCAAGGCACGAGGTTTAAACTATTTTAAAGGTCTTTATATTAATGTTAATTTTATGACTGCAGGTTGACGGACACGGAAGGCGGATTATCCAGGAAGCTGAAAATGAAGTTCGCCAACAAGGGTGCTCAGAAGGAGACTAAAGTCATCTCAAAGTGGAAGAATGTCGTGGATACTGACCTCGGACATGTGGATTTTGACGAATTCAAGAAAAGAGTATACGGTCAGAAGGGACTTCCCACAGCAATAGCCAGAAGGATGGTCGGAAACGGGATATTCCAAGCAGCTGGATTCCCTCCGGCAATGGATTGTGCTGAGTTAATGGTGGAATGTGCTCGCCATTATGATGCCCAGAAAAGACAGATTATCGCCCCTGACGGAAGGATCTTGGCACACTTGAACGAAGTATCAATTCAGGAGACCTTCGGCATTCCAGAGCATTCAAGAACGGTCTATAAGACCAAAGAAGAAGCCAAAATGCTATATGATAGTCAGCCAGATCTATGTGCCACAACAGTCAACAAGGTTTGGATGGACAAGCCAAAGCCATCAATCAAGAAGTTGCCCAAGAGGCCTCGCCGCACGGACTTCAAGGAAGATTTTGGGGATATTGTGCTGATGCTGAACAGAATAGCTGGCAACCCGCAGGGCGCCTTCTTTGAGAGTTGGATGTATTATTTTATCGACGAGGTCACCTCTGGAGTCAAAATGTTCAATTGGTCACGGATGATAAGTGACAACCTCCATGAGCAGCTGATCAACCTTGAAAAGACCAAGTCTTTTCACATGAGTTCATATGTGGTATACCTATTAGCCAGGTCATACAAATATCCAGGGTTGATCTGCAAGGGCAGAATTGGCAATGGGGAGAACGAGCTTAGGCCTTACGACTGCTATCCTCAGCTCCAGTTGAAGGAGAAGACTCACTTCAGGAGGGTACATGATGCATTCCTAATGCACATTACCAGAAAGCTTCAAGGAGGAGTGCACCAAAGGCTGAGCCATGAAGCGAAAAGTCTTATCAGCAAATATGGGTCTTGGTTCATCCAGTTCCCTAAATTTACATATATCAGGATCCAGGGATTTACTGGAAATCCCTATAAATTGCCTATCTATCCGACTGATCGGATGATATTGCTTGAGGTTTTGAGACAGTTAGAAGAGTATCAGAGTATTCAGAGGCCGACCAAGAAGGCGTCCGTCACATTCCCATTCTTCATCGGGAACATGCTAGAGTACTGTCCATCAGCACAAGCGGCTGAAAGTGCTAGATTAGAGATCCAATGGTACCCTTTCACGGCATACAAGTCCAGGGTCAACTATGACCCACATCACAACATTCGGACAGTGGAAGGAAGGAAGTACAAGCACAGACAGGAATTGGAGGATTTCTGGGCAAATGCAGCCGATGAGTATGAGGTCAGGCGGAAGATGTGGTCCAGAATGTCCTTGGATTTTATGAGAACAATCGAGTTCTGCCGAGTGCCTGATCAGCTTCAAGATGATGGAAATCATGTCCAGCCGCGCTTTGAGGAAAGCAGACCTCTCCCTCCGGTGAAATGGTCAGAGCCTGAGCACGCAGACCTAGCCACCCTAATGAGGCCAGTAACTAAGTATTCCCAGTGGTGGGTTGATTGTCATGCCCAGGAATTGAGACAGAAAGGAATCACGCTCACCTATGACCTGTTGAGCGAATCAGAGTCATACTCTTCTAATGCTGGTGCATCCCATCAAGACTTGGTCGGGATTGGAGAAAAAAGAAAAGAAATAATGCCAAGTGCTGAGCCTGTGTCCAAGAGGCATAAGGGAGAACCTTCTCGGTCGGCAGTATCCAGGAACGTTGACCAGTTTGTAACCAATATAGACGACTCCTTGGCGGAAATGCTTGAACCTCTTGCAGCTCAGGAAGTAAATGAAGAGCCTATTCAACTAGATGATGAAGAGCCTGCGTCACCAACAGGCACAGAAATTTTGGGTTCAGACAATGATGTAGAAGCTCGAAACAATGACTTTGAGGAGGGAATGATTTCCGCTCTCAGGGAAGTCATGGATGTTCCGAACGAGAATGAGGTTCAAGTAGAGGATGGCATTGAACAGTCAACAATTCCAGACTGGCTGTTAGAAAGGATGAAAGTTCATGTGCCTGCTGAGGCTCAACAAGAAGAAGAAGATGATACTGCCGATTTCTTGGCAAGATTAGAACAGGTCGCAGTCAAGAAGCCCGCCAAGAAGTTCTCCACCATTCGGAGGAACGAGGCAGGCGACCGTTCCGTGCACATTGCAGTGCCTACAGTGGACAAGCCACAGGACGAGATCACTCCTCAGGAGTATGCTATAACCACAGTTGACCTTGGCCCGACCTCGAAAGGTCAAGAAGTAGAGGAGTTGGATAATTCTGTCTCGACCATCAAGGCGAGACTAGAAAAGGAAGTGGCTAAGAAGAAGGAGTATAAGAAGGAGGTCGAACGTCTCAAAGAATACATACAGCATTTGACCCAGCCACTTGATCGGGGCAATGCGACTGTTCCTCCTCTCCTCAAATCACAGGAGATGACTAGGGGCGTCGAGCACGGAATGGTAACGGCCAGGGAAGCTCAAGGCTGGATGGCAAGTGAAGGCACAGAGGCGGCATTGTTCATGGAAAAGTTGGCACTGGCCTATGGGCGAACTTCTTCATTTCTTTCTAGACTGATGGACATGGCAGAAACGTGGGAAGGTATCCCGGACATGCAGGAAAGGCTTATTCCAAGCCTTAGAATTTTGAAGAGTACTCCGAGAGAGGAGTTAGTTGATAAAAGGGTGATTGCTGCAGGGGCAGCATATGATTTTCATCACTGGTTTTGGGCAGTGACAATACGAGAGGAAGTCTTGGAGAAGGCAAAAGTCGATGGGCTTGGAATCGAAGAACAGGTCAAGAAAATCCAGGAGGAGATTTGCATGATAACTACAGAAGTGTTCGACCATGAAGTCATCCGGGAGAACGACATGCAGTTGGAGAGATTGAAGCATAAAGTTCAAGAAACTTTCTTCTCGACCACTGGACCTTTCTTGAAACAAGACTTTGCGAAAGTGGCAAGACTCTCATCCATTCGAAAGGATTTTGAGAAGCAGGAGGCAGGATTGGGAAGGTACTTTTGCTAGATGTGCCGAGAAGTTGGACGGACTCGAATTCCGGATCAGCATGCTGCCGCCTGTCACGATGGACGAGGTCATTGCCGTAGTGTCCAGATTCGCCAAGCACAATGCTACTCAGATGGATAAGGACGCATCTCCTAGATTATAGCTGGAACTGCCACTTTTCTGACTGATTTCTGATGATTAACTCTTGTTGATTTGGGAAACCCTAATTAGGGTTTGGTTGTAATAATCTCGGCCGTTGATCTTGTTTTAATCTCGGCCCTTCATTTCATTTTTGGAGCTCTATATAAACTAGTGCTCTCTCATTTTCATTTTGTGTGGAGACAGATTATGTATATTGTCGCATTGAGACTATTTTGAATGATAAAAGCTCTTGAGCATGATTTGCCTTGAATCACTTCTTATTGTTGAATAGTAAGCGAGGTTACATATTGCCTTCCGCCATAGATTAGAATTAAAGTTAGATTAGGTAGAATTTGCTTTGAAAAAGTTGTTAATTGAATGAGAGATTGATCGCATTGACTCAATGGTGAAGTGTAGCTCATACTTTTTTCGAATGGATGATTTGCATTCGATTTGTAAAGTTAGCCTGAGCTCTTAAACGTGGAAGCTTAACTTCAACCTCATTCGAGGTGTGAAAATTATTCTCACAAACCCCTTGAAGATTGCACCCACTTTGCGTATGTTGTCCTGCAGGAGGCGAAACAAAGTGTGGTTTATTTCTCTTCACCGAGTCCTTACTGTCTCTTGAGTTCTTAGGCTTAGACTAGACTCTCCTAAACCCTATTCTTTTTGCCATTTTTTTTGAGATCCACAATTGAAAGTCCTAATTGAGAACCTACAAAGATAAATTTCCTAAGTCCCTAGCTTGTGCAGACTTTCTACGTAAGTCCCCTTGTTTATTACCAGCATTATCACAACGACCATTGAGCTTATCCACACGTCGAGACCCGACTAAAGAAACCTTGGAATCGCCATATGATCTTCTTGCAATCTTAGCATATGCTGTGGTTTTTCAAGAGAGGATAGAGTGTCTTTGGACATTTTTATTCTGGATGTTTGGTGGATGATAAAACACTCATCAACAGTACAACACCCATCATTAATAACTGATCTGAGAAAATGTACACGGGTTTGTCATGTTTAGGGTTTGCCTTTTGTCATTGTATTCATTCCTTTCTTCAAGCCTATGTACTTGAAATGGTAATTGATTGTATTAAACAAAGGAGAGGAATACTCCTTCAATAAGAAATTATAAGACGATGTTTCTAAATCAGAAACGATCAACAACTAAAGAAATAAAAACAAGTTGCTAAAACTAATTGAAAGCAAACTAAACTCAACTAAGATGACCATTATAAGCTAAATATAACAATATTACTTTAATACCCTCCCGTAATGGTCATTCTACTAACTACACCAAGTTTACCCCTAAATTCTACAAATTTATCTGGACTTAGGGACTTGGTAAGAATGTCTGTTGTCTGATTCTTAGTTGGAACACAACAATCTTCTGAGAGGATTAGTAGATAGATAAATATTAGCCTTCTTATACTAAGTGCAGACACAACTTATAAAACTAGATGTGCAGATTAAAGCTAAATAGATATGACAAACACATGCACATAAAAGATCAACACATAACAACAAATATACGTGGAAAACCCAAGATGGGAAAAACTACGGTGAGAAAATGCTGCTAGGAGCTACTGTCCTAATCCAACCTCACAATGAAATCCTCTGTTGCAACTTTTAAGGGCACCAACCCTAAGGAGACACCTATCCCCTGAACTGAGCACCAACTCAGTTATTGACAACATGTAGGATGATTACAATTTGTTTCTAAGGAACTCTAATCAATGTTACAGCTTGCTGTGTAATTGCTTAACTATTTGTTGCTACCACAACAACTCTCTTCACTACTCTGCATGCCACTTGTTCAGCTCTGTTCCTCTCTTTCTTCTTTAGTGCATTCTCGGTCCGCCTCAATGTGCCATTGTACCCTTCTGCAACTCTCCTTTTCTATTTTTGTGTATTCTTTGTTTGCCTTAGGAGCTCTAACATCTCTTCTGCACACTACTCATACTTCTATTTTTGGTAGTCCCCTTTTACACACTTCTCATATGTTTTGAGTAGTGCTAATCAATGATAATCACCTCGGGATCCTCCACCATAATCTGACCCTCTGTTAGGGTTTAGGACATCTTCTTCACTATCCTTTAGTTGCATTGAGCCGCACAACATTAATTCCTAGAGCAGAGAATTTTCCTTCATTCTCTTCCTGCCAAACCCTAAGATCGGATATGCAGTTAATGCTTTCTTCTGAACCTTCAATCTGATCTTGATTCTTGTCTCTGTGGCCATCTGTATTGCTGCTCTATGCATCAAATCACATTACACCTGTCGTAGAAATAGGTAGGCCAATAAATTTTCATCTCCATGTCGGTTTGCAAGCAAAACCTTGTTTACACGGAGTTAGTTGTTTGTGATCACCTCGTTCAAATTTGGGCCGTCGATCTCTTGCCTTCGCGCCACAATCCTGCGTTCTTCATTCACTGTCACAACTTTAAATCATGACCATTCGATAAGTGGTCATTTAAATCTCCTCCATTGATCAAATCCTTAATAACCATTGCGTATCGCTAAAACACCTAGAACAATCGCATCCATTTCCACAATGTAGCGATCACCATCCAATCGCTTTCCTTTAATCTCCATTGTCCATCGTATATCGCTGATATGCTACAAGATTTATCATTCCTATCCGCGATGCACTAAAATGCAGTGATTATTGTTGGATCAACTATTGATCAATTTGCATCGTCCATCGCTTTCCCGTTGGCTCTAACAATGGGCCCACTGAATCTCCACGAGTTGGCAGACTAATGCCACGTGTCTTTCATTGACGTCACACTCCACAAACTTTACACACCCATTGCTCATCCCTGAAACCATCGTATGTCAAGGAAGTGTAAGTGCGATACACTAACGCCCAACGATGCAATAGCATCCTAACACCTATCCATGTAGACGTCTCAATCCACTTCATCGCTTATCGCTCAAATCCTTCAACTGCTTCGCTTCACAACAATGATGTGAAGCGATCGGGTGATATGACGCCACGTGTTGCTGGTCCTACCAAGATTTACTCTCCTTTATCGTGTGTCGTCCAATCAACTTAATCGTGATTGTTGAATGACTTCATCACATATCGCTAAACTTAAGACAAACTTCAACTTGCTTTCCGCGATGTGTGAGATCTAGCAATAGCCATTGGATCTTCAACTTTGAATGCACATCGTTTGATCTTCAAAGGAATCCATCGACAACAACAACTAGGTGACAAGGTGAAGGGTCCAGTCATCGAACGAACTTAAAGGCCATAAGGTATAACTTAACTGACCTGCAACCTTCAACCAACAGTCAACAACAAATTAGAGGACTGTTAAGGTGCCATGACTGCTAACACTAGGGTTTAATTGCAAAACCCTAATTCAGGCCGAGAGCACAAGTATAACAATTTTGAGCAACATTTGCAGCTTTCACATCACCTTCCAGATCCGCAATACACCATCTTCCTCAGACATTAATGACAACATTTTGATAACAATGCTGGCACTCCTTCATGCAGGATCAATTCCATCTCACACCCGATCCCCTTTTGACATCAATGACAACAATATACCAACATTGCAACATCACTGATCCATCTTTAACAAGCTGTTGTATGAAGTGACAATGAAACTCTACATGTTTTGTGCACTCATGGAAGATTGGATTTTTGGCAAGCTTTAGCACCCCTTGGTTGTAACAAAACAAGGGTGAAGGCCCTACTTGAGACATTTTCATGTCAAAAAGCATCCTCCGAAGCCATACTGCCTCATATGTTGCTTTTGTAGTTCTTCGATACTCTGCTTCTGTTAAGGAAAGAGCTACTGCCTGTTGCTTCTTACTGGTCCATGTGACTACACCCGTACCAAGATTGAAAACATATCTAGAAGTAGACTTCTTGTCATCAATAGATACTGCCCAATCTGAATCTGTAAAACCAACCAGCCTAGGACTGCTTCTGCAATACAAAATGCAAAGTCGGTTGTCCCTTTCACATATCTCAGTACTCGCTTCACTGCAACCCAATGTTTAGCCTTAGGGGCAATCATGAAACAAGAGATGTAACAACATAACTTAGATCAAGTCTAGTGGCTGTAAGATAAATGAGGCTGCCAGCTAGTTGCTTGAAAGCTGACTCATTGACCATTGGTGAGTCTGATTTGGCTGTAAGTTTCAACCTTTTCTCCATGGGTGTGGATGAGATTTTGCAATCTGTCATCCTAAACTTTTCCCACAAACTCCTGGCATATTTAGATTGAGAAATGAAAATATTGCCACTTGTCTACCGAACCTCTACATCAAGACAATAATGTAGAAGACCCAAATCTGTCATATCAAACGCCTGACACAAATTCAATTTGATTTGCTCAAGCAAATGTACCCCATTGCCAGTAATGATGATATCATCCACATAGATGACAAGAAGAATGATATCACTATCAGTGCTTTTGGCATATAAATTGGAATCTGAGGGACTCCTTTGAAAACCTTGTGCAACCAAATACTTGTCAATCTTTAGGTACCATGCCTTGGGGGCCTGCTTTAGGCCATAAAGAGCCTTTAGCAGCCGGCATACTTGGTGCATTTTGCCTGCAACTTTGAAACTAGGAGGCTACGTCATGTAGACCTCTTCCTCCAAATCTCCATTGAGGAAGGTACTATTCACGTCCATTTGATGGACCTTCTAGCCAAACTGTGCAATGGCTAGGACAAGCTAGATGGTACTCATCTTTGTTGTAGGTGCAAAGGTCTCCTCATAGTCAATGCCCTCTCTTTGCAAGAACCCTTTAGCCACCAACCGAGCCTTGTATTTATCAAGTGCTCCATCAGCTTTGTATTTTACTTTGTAGACCCATTTGCAACCAATGGGTTTCTTTCCTGGTGGAAGATTTGACAGAACCCAAGTATTGTTCTTTAAAAGACTATGGTGTTCATATTCCATAGCCTTTTCCCATTCAAGTTTACTTTTTGCCTTTGAATAGTCTTGGGGCTCATAAACATTCTGAATGTTGGCCATAAGAGCAAAATTCACTGTGTTCTGCTTGCTCTTGCCTCTAGATGATCTACCCTCAACAAGTTCATCATCTCGAACATTACCAATGAGCTTCTCCCACCACTTAGGGTAGAGAGTAGATGCATCTTCTTCCAAATCAAGATGATCATCATGCTTGGGCTGCCTAGAATGAAATCATCTGGATGTTGATCCAGATTGTCTTGAGGGAAATCTACTGGTATAGGGTTGTGTCTTGGAGATTCCACAAGTTCAGAATCATCAGTATCCCTCCTTGTAGGTGGAGCTAATGGAAGCCTAACACCCAAATCATTAGTCTTCAGAGGCTGATCCTCAGGACTCTTGGTGGGAGAAAGTTGAAAGGGCCCACCTTCATCAAAAAAACATCCCTGCTGAATTTTAGATGATCAATGTTCACATCAATCAGCTGATAGGCCTTATGATTTTCATTGTATCCTATAAGCATCAAATTTTGGCTTTTGGAATCTAGCTTGGTCCTCTTTGCATCTGGAATCCACACATATGTAGTAGAACCAAAAATCCTAAGATGATTGATTCTTGGTTTCCTTCCAGACCATGCTTCATCTAGGGTCATCTTCTTGATGACCTATGTAGGAGATTGTAAAGTTCCTTGGCAAATTTGACTTAAAACTTTCAGGTTATGTTGT
>VDFB02112357.1:0-21470 GCA_007258455.2 Sequoia sempervirens | reverse complement strand
TATACTATTGCAATGCAAGTGTCTTTAATAGTGATATTTTGTATGCTTTTTTGTGATATTTTTGCCAAGATTGATCATGGACATGCTGCAACAATAGCCAACTCTGATCCTTTCAAAGAGGTATGCGACAAATTAGAACAATATAGATTTGTTATTCTAAGCATCTTTTTAGTCTAGGAACAAGTATAAGATGGAATTAGGAGCAATATAGATTTGTTAGTCTAAGCATCTTTTATAGTTTGCATCACCAATTCATCATCATTCAAGTTGTTTAGATTAATATAGATTTGTTAGTCTAAGCATCTTTTCTATTGTGACAATATAGATTTCTCATTTTCCCATTTTTGCGATATTCCTGGCACGATTGATCATGGACTTGATGCAACAATAGCCAGCTTTGATCCTTTCAGGGAGGTATGCGACAAATTAGAACAATATAGATTTGTTATTCTAAGCATCTTTGTTAGTCTAAGAACAATATAGATAAATTAGAGCAATATAGATTTGATATTGTAAGCATCTTTTATAGTTTGCATCACCAATTCATCATCATTCAGGTTGTTTAGATTAATATAGATTTGTTAGTCTAAGCATCTTTTCTATTGTGACAATATAGATTTATCATTTTCCCACTTTTATGATATTCCTGGCAAGATTGGTCATGGACAGGTACAACAATATCCAACTCTAATCCTTTCAGAGAGGTATGCGATAGATTAGAACAATATAGATTGGTTATTCTAAGTGTCTTTTATAGTTTGCATTACCATCTCATCATATTTTGTGTCATTTAGAATAATATAGATTGGTTATTCTAAGCTACCTTGATGGTTTGTACAGGTGCTTATGGAGTCGAATGTGAACATACTACTGTGTGAAAGCATTGCCGAATGCCTCAAATAGGAAATTTTTGTAAAATTTGAATTTTCAAATGTGAAACAATGTAAAAAGGTCATAAGCGTATTATAGAATATCTATATCAGTGATGTTTTGAAATAACTTGGGTAAAATGGGCATTGTATAAAGGGTATGTTTAAAATGTAAAAGTGCGTATTTGGAAACTCATAGGTTGAATTAGTCATACAGGTGTATGCTTTGTTACTGTTATTGGGACAATTTTGTAATAACTTTTTGTACTTAATCGAGCTACAACCGAAGGTTTTCTTCCCTATTCTTTCCTGTCGGTATGCTCGTTTGAACCAGGTTTTGTAATATCTCCTATTTATATATAATAAATTACATTGGCTTACCACTTTTGCTCCTCAAATCCAACTTGGGTGCAACTTCATTTTTAGCAACTTTCATGAGGTTTTAAGGAAATCAATGTTTCCAACCTTGCCACACCCTATAAACTCATCAAACACGTCTATTAGGACCTACACAAGCTTGATCCAACCTTAAATCTTGCTGCCCCCATGTTTCATTGACATTAGCAAGTTGTAACCACCATTTTCCACCTAATTTCACTCATTTTTGCCATGCATGGCAACTCACAACTCAAGTACAGATGTTTCCAGCTCTTTAAACCCACATAGTCACCTTATAAAATCCTAATAAAATCTACCATGGCCATACCATCCAGCTATAGATCGTACAATAGATGGTATGGCCTTTTACCACTTTGGACTCTTAAGGGAAATCACCGGTCCAATGTAGCTCGGAGTGATTCAGAGTATTTGGGTACAAAAGAGGACCATCCCTAGCATAAACATACCCATCTGGACATGTTGGAACAATCCATTTGGTCGTACGAGTTGCAAAATTAAAGTTGCACCACTTTGCAACTTTACACTGCTTGCATCTGACAACTTTTCCTTCAACTGAAAACTTGCCACCACGAGAAAATGCCTCTGAGATAGCAAAAAATGAGAGGCATTATTGTAGATGGGCCAGTATGATCCCATATCCGCAAGCGGAGAGTGCAATAAGCGTCACAATTTTTGAGAAATAGCCCTTGGGGATTGCTTCCCTTTTAGCACTTTGGAGCTCTTAAGGGAATTGCCCGGTCTAATGGCATAAGAGTGATTCCAGCGTATTTGGAGTGCAAATGAGGACCATCCGCCGTACATCGCAATACCCATCCGGATGTGTTTGGAACAATAATCCATTTTAATTAAATACCAGAGTTGCTTCAAGATAAAGAGAAAGTTACTGCTACAACTTTACACTGCTTGCATCTAACAACTTTTCCCTCAACTGAAAACTTGCCACCACGGGAAAATGCCTCTGAGATAGGAAAAAATGGGAGAGGTTATTGTAGATGGGCCAAACACGATCCCATATCCTCAAACAAAGAGTCTATAAACGTCATGGTTTCTGAGAAATATCCCTTCAAAGATTGCTATCTTTTAGCACTTTGGACTCTTAAGGGAAATTGCCGGTCTAATGTAGCTCAGAGTGATTCGGCGTATTTGGGTGCAAAAGAGGACCATCCCTAGTGTAAAAATACCCATCCGGACATGTTGGAACAGTCTTTTTGGTTGTATGAGTTGCTGAATGAAAGTTGCACCACTTTGCAACTTTACATTGCTTGCATCTAACAACTTTTTCCTTAGTTGAAAACTTGCCACCATGGGAAAACGCCTCTGAGATAGAAAAAATTGAGAGATTTTATTGTAGATGGGCCAAACACGATCCCATAGCCTTAAATAGAGAGTTTGTAAACGTCACGGTTTTCGAGAAATAGCCCTTCAAAGATTGCTGCCTTTTAGCACTTTCGACTCTTCAGGAAAATCGCTGGTCCAATATAGCTTGGAGTGATTCGGCATATTTGGGTGCAAAATAGGACCATCCCTAGCATAAACGTACCCATCCAGACGTGTTGTAATAGTCTATTGGTCGTACGAGTTGCAGAATGAAAGTTGCACCACTTTGCAACTTTACACTGCTTGCATCTGACAATTTTTCCCTCAACTAAAAACTTGCCACCATGGGAAAATGCCTCTGAGATAGAAAAAACCGAGAGAGGTTATTGTAGATGGGCCAAACAAAATCCCATAGCCTCAAACAAAGAGTCTATAAACATCACGGTTTTTGAGAAATAGCCCTTCAAATATTGCTGCCTTTTAGCACTTTGGACTCTTAAGGGAAATTGCTGGTCCAATGTAGCTAAGAGTGATTTGACATATTTGGATGCAAAAGATGACCATCCCTAGTGTAAATGTACCCATCCAGACGTGTTGGAATAGTCCGTTTGGTCGTACGAGTTGCTGAATGAAAGTTGCACCACTTTGCAACTTTACACTGCTTGCATTTGACAACTTTTCCCTCAACTGAAAACTTGCCACCACAGGAAAACGCCTCTGAGATAGAGAAAACCGAGAGAGGTTATTATACAGGGGCCCAACATGATCTCGTGGCTTCAAACAAAAATTTTTTAGGCATCATAGTTTCCAAGAAATAGTCCGTCAAAGATTGCTGCCCTTTTGCACTTTGGACTCTTAAGCGATTTCCCTGATTGAACGTAGCTCGAACTACTTTGGCCTGTTTGGGTGCGAAAGGGGACAATAATTAACCTAAACGTAACCATCTGGACGTGATGGAATAGTCGGTTAGATCATACGAATTGTAGAACAAGATTTATTTATGCACTTACAAGTAGTTTTCAGCCTCCAACCAAACTCCAACGCTAATTTTTGTGTGAAAAAAAGCCACGAGACCATAGCTTGTTGCTTTCTTTTTAATGGAAACTAGTGGGAAATAGAGTTAACTTCTTCATAGATTTAGCATTTTAGATTGCAAGAAGACATCAAAATGGCTTGTGTACTAAATAAATTCTTATGCTTTCTAAAGAATGCTGATAACTCTACTCAGTTGGCTTCTTTTTTCAAAATCATACAAATTGAACCTTGGCATCAATAGACTCTATATATCAAGCTACCACAATTCATACTGAGTCATAAAAAAGTTTGAGGAAGTCATTTTGGGGATTGATGAATGTAATTTTGTGAAGAATTAGTAAGATCATATTGAGTTATTTTGCAAAAATTGTGGTTTCTACCAAAAAAATCTGTGTTTTCTCCATTGTTCGACCCCTACACAACAAGTAAAAGGCTGAATAGCATGTGGAATAAGGGGGAAGGAGGCTTGAGACCCCTTTAAAGTTGGTTTGAGTGCTTTCTTTTCATTTTTTGTGAGTTTTGTGTCAAGTTTTCTCAAGGCGGGCAGTGAACCCAGATTTTGAATTTTGAGTAAATTATGAATTATTGAAGCCCCCCACCTACTGTACCTTTCATGTGGCTCGATGGAGAGGCTGTGTACAGTATGATTTGAAAGAGTGCAGGTCCATTTAAGAAAGGGGAAATTATTTGTGAGTCTTGGAGTTGTTGTCCTAAGCAAATTATTGCTTAAATTACATGAAAATGGAGCTTTTAGCCTAGGGTTTGTTAAAATCAACGAGATTGGGGGAATATCTTTAATGTTTAAGCATATTGGGGTCATAATATAGGTTTCCGAATTGGTGGCATGGTCAAGGGAGTTGTGCAAGTGGGACTTTCAATAAACCCTATGCATTTACATGGTAAACAAACAGTTTCATGGGACAACCTGCTAAAGGACCTGTAGGTGTAGAATAATCTTAGAATTTATTGTTTTATGACACAAATCAAGATTGTTTGGGGTGTTCTTTTGAAGATAAAGTGTTTAAAGGGCACTCACTTTGTGAAAAAGGGCTAATTCACTAGCCTAGGACAAGGGTATGTTATTGGTTCTCAAATTTGGTCCAAAGGAGTCAAGGGTAGTTTTCACATATGTTTTTACCCCCACTCTGGATCAATCCATAGCTTGTTTGAAAGCACTTGTTTTAGGATTTTAGCCATAACAACAAGCCAGTGAGCTATTTGATAAAAATATTTGGTACACATGTATGAAAAATGTGGTAGCATAGACAAGGCAGTGAACTGTTTGAAAAAATGCCTCAAAGAAATGTGGTCTCATAAAATTCCATGACAAGCAAATCCAATTGACAACTGCTCCTAGTTATTAGTTATGTAATGTGAAGTAATTGCATAATTGCTTAGGTTGACTTTTGTAAAACTATATTATGAGTGGAATTTCATCTCTCGGCATCTATGGTTATTGGTTATGCAATGCAAATGCTTTTAGTTTGAAAGTTGTGCAATGCAATGCAACCAATGATATGAATATAAACTACATAATACAACCATTCTTTTTTATGCTATTGTACATTGATATTTAACCATTGCTCACTTGATTAAATTTTCAAAGAGTTTAATCATGCACATGAGGAAGAAATTAAATTTCGATTGTCAACTTCTATTTATCAAATTATCCAATAATCTTGAGTGTATCTCCATATACAAAAATAGAATCAATGCCAACTCAAACAAATTTTTACAAAATGTGGCATATGCCATCTCGATGTCTATTCAAAATTTACATGCCAAAATGTCTATCTCATCCTAAACTACTGGTGGATCATCAAAATGGAGCCTCTTTGAAGCACTCATTGGCTCTGAAGGTAAGGCTGCACAAGAAAAATTCAAACCACAATTGGATTGGTTATACTATATGATTTAAAATTGAATAATTAACATCAAAATCAATATACATTTAGTTATAATTGAACTATAAAATTGAAATCTTGGTCACCTAAAATATCAGATCTCTTTGAAAATTCGAGGAGTCCTAGAATATACCTCAAAGAGGCCGAATGAAACCAACTTTTCCTTAATGTCAAATCTATATATATGAAGACAAAAACCTTGGTGATCCAAAGTTAATACAATTGTAGATAATAGGAACATATAAATACCAAACAAAAATAAAATAAACACATACCTCTTTAGGGAATGCTAGCTATCTCCTTTAGATTGTTTCAACACACTCTCCTTGAGGTGTTTCAACACCTACTCATGAAGATGTTCAATACCTACTCCGCTGTTTGCGGCTATCAACAATGATGTATGGCTCGCGCTTCACGTACATAAAATGACAAGTACATATAGAGCTTCTGGAATCCTATGTCGATGTACTTCTTATAATCAATATAAGATCTTAAAATTCTTAATTCAATCAAATTTGAGTTCAATTACGTTCCCCTTATCTAACATTGCACTTCCATAATATGGACAAGGCTGCACCTCGCTCGCACAAGGTATTTCCTACAAGAGGAAAATAAGATAAACATATAAGTTATTATATAATTTCATTAATGATAATTCAAATGACAAGCAAGTATATAATAAAAAATGTAAATGAGTGAGTGCAAAAATATATATTGTGTGTGTTTCGAGGCCAAATGAAATGGCCCTAAAGGTGCTATCAGTCACACAGTAGAGACTCCTCTCGGACATCAACTGTTAAATAAACCATGTAAATAAAAATTAGTACAATATACTATCTCTTATTAATATTAATTTAAAAACAAATGCAAGTTATGAATTTACAACTTAAATCTTACTTGTGTCACTATTCCAATGTCCCCCTCTCTAGCAGGAGAGGACTCTATAGGGTGCACTCCACTCCCTTGCGTTTGATCTATAATGTCCACATCATGGAGGTCATAATCAAAAGTGTCCAAGGGATGCTCGACGGGTTGTACAAGAGGACCCAAGCATATCTGGTGGCACATAGAGCAAGTATGTGGCACACAAATATGTCTAATGGGCCCGGCAAAGGATTATGCAACAACCTCAAGCCCATGCAGCCAACATCACCCAAAATGTGGCTGAGCTGTTAATAGAGCATGCGAAACCAAAGAGGCTACTCAAAGAGTGAATAGCACAGGATAGTTTGTGTGGTTGCATCACTGCATAATATCACAGGATGATATACTGGAGGTGGCAGAGGAAGGGGAGGAGGGGGAACATATGGGTGTGGGACTAATATAACTGCCCCTGGTCTATCCTGGGGCATACCTCCACCAACTCCTTGGAAGGGTTTAATGTCAAAGTAATTGACATGAGACCCTAACACAAACTCAACATATAATTTTTTAATAAAGTAAAATGGTATATCACAATTGTTGTTCGGTGGTTTATCAAAAATCCCAAAAGTTATCTACAATGTCCCTATGTGTGCACCATTTTATAGAAAGTTTTTGTTTATTAACATTAACTAGAAAACCAGTGCGGAGGTTAACAAATAAAAAGGATATTTGGGCTTTGGTTATTCTGAGATCTTTCACATCATCATAAGACAATCCACATGCATAAAATTCCCTCATGTCTTCTTGCCACAAATGAAAGGCATTATGTTGGGTGGAGAGGGTTTCTATATTTTTAATTATTTCCTTCAATGTGTTTGACATCTCAGATAATCGAGGGATTTTCATATAAACTTCAAAAATGCCCCTCAATTACTGCAATTTTTCACCAATTAAGTCTTCAATTGATGGCTGTGGAGGTGGTGGATCGTTTGGAATTTGTGCATTTTCATTCTTAGTTGGTGGATTGTTTGGAATTTGTGAATTTTCATTCTCAACAGCCATAATGCCTGATTAAAGTTAAAAAATAACTAATCTAATTGAAATTAGACAATATAAATGAAAATATTGTAAAAATACCCTAGTTTTTAAAAAAAATCCAAAAAAACCCTACTTTTTAACAAAAATCTATAAGATTCTCTAATTTTTAATACAAATACATAAACAACACTATTTTTAAATCAAAATCCATAAAAAACATTCATCTTTAATCAAAATCCATTCTAAACTCAAGTTTTTCATAAAAATTCAAACAAAAACCCTATTTTGAAAAAAAAATCCATAAAAAACTAACTAAAATTATACAAATCTAATTCAAAATTCGATCAAAGCAAAGAAAAATCCAAAATCTAACCTTTTAAAATGGATATCGGCTATAAATTAGATATCTGTTCTGTGAAAAACCTCCTCACTGTGTGCTTGCAGCTTGCCTGTGAAAGTGTAAAATGATTTTAACAAGCCCAATATATATATTTTCCTCAAATTGGATATCTGATTTGGATCAAATATCTGATTTGGAAATCTTGGTTTGGGCATTGCTTTGGAGAAATGTATGGACACCCAAGCCACAAAAAAGTCAACTCGACGTTTTCGTGTTTTTGGGTCGATGAAAAACACAATTTTTTCCCCATTGCCACTTTTTGGCCCATCATGATCCTACACATACCCAATTTCATTATATGATTGTCATAACCTTGTTAAGATAGGATTTAACTTTATTAGGACTTTCATAACTATCTTAGGACAGTCATAGCTTCATTGGTACTATCATAACTTCATTAGGGAAGTCCTAATGAATATACAACAATCATAGCTTCATTGGGATTGTCATAACTTCATTAGGATAGTCCTAATGAATGTAGGATAGTCATAGGATCATTACAAATGATAACAATAATAATAAAATAATAAAAAATATTGTGTTCTATTTTTGTAATATGATCCTAGAGGATGAATAATATGATTTTTGTGTCTTCCCTATATGTTCATGCTCATTGTCTAAAACATTGCTTTTAATGGTCATAAGCTCTCTTAATATTTATAACTTTGAGATGCATTTTGATTGTTCAATTTATTTTTCTTTCCTTTTTTGGAGATCATTTTCTTCCTACTATCCAAGATGGCTTCCCTCCATTTATAGATCTATGTTGCTTGTCTTTAACTGTGCTATAAAATTTGTGTAGTGATTGTCATATATTTTACACTTACAATCACAAATACCACTACTCCAAACCTATACATATCTTCCGTTTCTATCCAATTACTATGACTATTATTGGTAGATTATTCCTTTGAAACTGTTTGAATCTATTATCCTCATCGTCATCTCTATCTTCTATTTCATTGTCACTTTTTCCTAATGTTTACGTCTTGTAAGGACCGTCCTCATTATTATGAGGATTTATGCCATTTAATTTTCTTAATTATTTTTCACTACATCTTTGTGTAGACACTTAAAAAAATGTCCTGAATGATATCACACACTCGAATATGATATACTAAAACCGTTTCATCCTAAAACCCATCCTCTTTTTGCTTAATTGATTAAATTAGACTATCTATTTAATTAATTGCATCATTTTCATCTATTAATCTGATTAATCTAATTAGGTTAATTCCTACCCCTTTCATGCTAACCTTTCATCTTGTTAAATTGGATAAATCAAAATATTTAATTTAAAACCTTAAGTCCTCTCATTTAAATTAAATAATATTAATTATTTAAATAAATTTGTCATTTTGACCCCTTTTCATTAAATAAGGTAATTATTTAATGGATATCCTAAATTCCTCTAATTTGCATAATTGAAACTTTGTTTTAATTATCAAATTACTAATTAATTCTAACTCTCCCACTTGCAGGAGAATATTCCTCCTTTGCACATTCCTCCAAAAGGGAATATTCTCAGGGAATATTCCTCCCCCTTTGCACATTAAAATTTGGTTTTAATTAACTAAATGCTAATTTCCCTCATCCACGAGAGAATATTCTCCCTTTTCACTCATTCAAAAAAGGTAATATTCTCCCTTGTAACAAACTTTCAAAAAACTTCTTGAGAAAGATTTGAACATGTGCTTCTTTGCATGATTGTGAGCCCTTGATTAAAAATCAACTTGCATTCTCAACCCTTGATCGGGATCCATGATCCATGCCTCCATCTTCCTTCCATCCTGACCATTGATTGATTTGTTCAATCTTGACCATTGGTTTCTTTTTTCCTATTCTATAAATAGACCTTGTATCTATTGAATAGGGATCCACCTTTTAAGATAAAACTTATGCTGTCGAAAATCACTGTCATTTGCATCCATGTTTTATGTTTAAAGGCATTCTAGGTTAATTTTCATGGATTATTAGCTTAGCATCCATTAATGGCTTCCATGGTAACTTAGTTGCACTCCTTTAGTATATTTTTGAATCTAGGGCTTGCATATTTGAATCTTGTGCACATTTAGAATAGCTTTGCATACACTCACATCAAACATCTTAGCTTTCATCATGTTAATTTAGCTTTTATCATGCTTTCAAATTCATATTTTTCATCAATTTCTATTGATTTTAATCAATAAAATCAATTGGAAAGGCTCATATTATCCAAGGGATTGGAAAAGGGTCACCATTCTACATCAATGTGACACCACTCCCCTAATAGGATAAGATTCAATGGCTTAGAAATGATGTTTGTCAAGCTTTCATGTTTTAGAATGTTAGTTTTAATGGCTTCATTTTTATTTACATTGAATATCTTATTGGGATTGATGCTAAGTGGATTAAATATGCTTCAAATCTGTATGGATCAAGTGTAGGTAACCTATACTATGCATTGGTCACATTTTGATGCTAGAAGGAGGGCTATACTAATCGAATCTAATGAATTTCTCTTTAGATTCCCATTTTCTTATTTTTGTAGATTCAACGACGCACTTCATCAAAATCAACAATGCACTTGGGGTTTATTTTAGTGACACATAATTAATTTAGTGATGCCTGATTAAATTTCATCACCGAATATTAAAATAGAGATGCTACTCATGAGTTCTCTTCACTCAGAGAGCCTCACGAGGCAAACTGCCCTAAACTACCTCAAGGAATAGTGTGAAAGTTCTAGAATTAGAAAGAGCAGATCATGAAGATTTCCTAGACAAACTGACAAGCTCTCGGATAGAGGAATCAATGCAGAATAAGGATGAAATTGTAGCGTGCTTGCGTCTCAGAGGCGCGTTGGCATCTCGTACAAACTAGAAAATGAGAATGTCACAAAAAATAGCTAAATGACTACTAGCAATCTAATTACTGAGAACTTCAAAAGTACTAGAAAATAACAGAATGTTATAAAGCTGAAATGAAGTGAGATAGAAATGATAAAGATAATGAAAGATAGAAAAGAAATGCTCACAACCAGGCAAGTGATGAAGCCTCTAGCATGAGAATGTCTTCAATACCTGCATGCGTAAGATCTGGAGAAAGTGTTGGGGCTGTATAGGGATTTTCCTTAGTCAAACCTTCGTTTTGGTGTTCCCACCGTGCAACAAAAAGCTAGATAGATAGAGAGAGTGAGAGAAGTAAGCAAATGCGATGTGATAAAAGCAATCCCTGCTCAATGAGGAGAACCCATATCACAAAATGTAAATGATAAAAGAAATCCTTACTTGAGGAGGAGAACCCGTATCACGAAGTAAGGATGCAAATGATAGGGGATATGGAATCCCAGGAGGTTCACAAACACAAAGTGAGGGAGATATTAGCTGCAAGGCTTAAGCAAGCCAAAGAGGGAAAGCAAGATAGCTGCAAAATCCAAGAGTGTTGCAAAGGGTGCTATGAGAGCTTGAGAATGCTATTGAAAGTTGCTAGAACAAGCAAGAGAGAACAAGAGGGAGGAGAGAAAATGCAAGAGAAAGGGCTAGAGAGATCTAGAGAGAGAAAAAGAAGTGCAAAGATAGAATTTAAGGAAGGAAAAGAAGCTTCTTGAGCCATTACAAGGCATCTCGAGTTGTTACCACCAACCAAAGGAGGTGATAAGTGGAAAACATGCTCATAAATGGTTATTTGAATGTTGAAATGTTGCAGGATGCTAGCACGCTATGTAGACATCTACAGGGTGTGCTAGTGTCCGAATGCATCACGCTACAAAATGACGAGAATGGGAAAAGCACAAAGTTCGATGTGAAGTAGATGCACGAAGGTAGTTGTTGAAAAGGGGTGCCTTTGAGCATCCTGAGAGGGAAAAAGGATGATGCAGAGGTTAAAATGAGCCTACACAAATGCTAGGGGAGTGGACACTAAAGTAGATGCAAGAATGTATGTGAAATTGCAAGGGGTGCAATTTTACGACATTACATGTTTTTCCCCCACTTTAGCAGGCATATGAATCTACACTAATATGCATGCTAAAGGAAATATACTAAACATAAATAACATCATCATTCCAAAAGGATATTGTAGAGGAAGTAGATAAATCTTCAAACCAAAGAAGCATGCCCCCAAGCTGAAGACCGACAAAAAAAATGCATTAGACAAGAGAAACCTGCACCAGAAAACAATGTTAGCACACAAGAAACTAGAGGATTTGAGTTAGAAAAGTGAAAGAGACCTTGATGTAAAAGGTTGTCTCAATATTATGCATCATCCCAAAATTAAGAAATAACACACACAAAAGAATTCTTAAATGAAGAGAAGAATGCACCCAAAAGATAGGGAAGCAATCAATGCTGACAAGAGAAAGAAGTATATACATAGGATGAAGAATATGTAGATCTTCAATCCCAAATATACAAAAGAGAAGAGAAGAGAAAAGAGAATGATGGAGAAGCTAGAAAGGAATGAAAACTCCAAGAGGGATGGCTCCACAGGTATTCTCTTTTGAGGAGGTTTGAACAAAAGGATTCTGTAGCTCTGTGGAACTATGAAGTTGCACAAAGTACACTGAGGGCCCTCAAACCAACGGTGGACAAATCTTGCAAGATGAAAGTGTCTCACAGGCCTATAGACCTACAAGGAGGCAGCCCCCAAGATCTCTCACATTAAGGAAGCCCCTAGAAGTATGCGCCTTATAGGCTCGCAGACCTGCAAGAAGGTAACCCCCAAGATCTCTCACATGAAGGAAACCTAAGGAAAAAAGTGACTTATAGGCCCATAGACCTGCAAGGAGATTCCCCCCAAGATATCTTTCATGGAGGAAACCCAAAAGAGGAGACTCCATAGAGTCAAATTGGAAAGTGACTTTATAGGCTCAACTGCAAAGTGACATGTTTACTTGTAGATAAAGCATGTCAGAAAACAAATCAACCATGCAAGAAATCAAGCGAATAGTCACACAGTCCATCAAAAACTTGGAAGGATTTCAAAGGGGTCCCTCGGGAACCCTTCAAAATAAGAGGGGTCCACTCAAGGGATGCACTATTTGAAAAGCGAGGTCTAGTTATATGTGGAAGGAGGTTCATCATCAGCTAATGCATCGTCTCTAGAATAGAGTGCATTGAAATAAAGATGAGATTAATCATTCACCAATGCAACGTCTCTAAAAGAGAGTGCATTGGGATGAAAAGATTCATCATTCACTAATGCGTCATCTCTAGAAGAGAGTGCATTGGAATGAATACAAGGTAGAGTAACATTAAGAAAGGTATCAATGGTTTCATCTTCTTGCAACAAGATATCCTCCAAAGCAAGAGGAATCTCATGAGAAGGATCAGAGATACAAAGTGACATGGGCAAAGCCAAGTCACTATCACATGCATGAAATGGAATATCACTAAAATTTTGAACAAAATTATATACTAAAATAATAAAAGAATATATTAAATTCATTTTAGTGACAAAACTAAGAAAAACTGAGAATCTAGATTTTCTAATTTTTTTAGTATTTTCTAGGTTCTAGTAATTTGCATTTTCAGAGGTCTTTAGAGCATAATTTGAGTTCAAAACTTGCATTGGTCCCTAAAATTTGATAATCAAAGGCATCATATTTTAGGGACTGAGCTAGTTCTCTTGGAGACCTTTCCAACGGTGCAAACGGTTCTGAATTCCGAGCACCGAGTCAAAAGTTATGACCCCGCCAAGTAGGGGTAAATAAATTCCTAGTTTTTTTGAAAAATACCCTCTTCACGTTGGGTTCACCAAAATGTAGAGAAGGGGGATTCGCTACTCACGAGTTCTCTTCATTCAAAGAGCTTCATGGGGTGAGCTGCCCTAAACTACCTCAAGGAACAATGTGAAAGTTATAGAATAAGAAAGATCAAATTACGTTCAGATTTCCTAGACAAACTAACAAGCTCTCAGTTAGAGGACGTCAGCGTGGAATAAAGAAGATAGCATGATGTGCTGGTGTCTCAAAGGCACCCTGGCATCTCGTACAAACCAAAAAGTGATAATGTCATAGAAAGTAGCTAAATGACTACTAGCAATCTAATTACTGAGATATTCAAAAGTACTAGAAAATAATAGAATGTGATAAAGCTAAAATGTAGTGAAATATAAATGATAAAGAGAATGAAAGATAGAAAGGAAATGCTCACAACTAGGCAAATGATGAAGCCTCTAGCATGATAATGTATTCAATACTTGCATGCGTAAGATCTAGCGAAAGTGTTGGGGCTGTATAGGGGTTTGCCTCAGTCAAACCCCCGTTTTGGTATTCCCACCTCCACAGACAACTAGATAGATAGATAGAGAGAGAGAGAGAGAGAGAGAGAGAGAGAGAGAGAGAAGTAACCAAATGTGATGTGATAAAAAAAATCCCCGCTCAAGGAGGAGAACCTATAAGGGATATGGAATCCTAGGAGGCTCGCAATCACAAAGTGGGGGAGATATCAGTTGCAAGGCTTAAGCAAGCCAAAGAGGGAAAGCAAGATAGCTGCAAAAGCCAAGAGTGTTGCAAAGGGTGCTGTGAGAGCTTGAGAATGCTATTGAAAGTTTCTGGAACAACCAAGAGAGGTGTGCAAGCTTGAGAGAACAAGAGGGAGGAGATAAAATGCAAGAGCAAGGGCTAGAGAGATCCAAAGAGAGAAAATGAAGTGCAAAGCTAAGCTTTTCGAGCCGTTATAAGGCATCTCAAGCCGTTACCACCGACAAAAGGAGGTGACAAGTGGAAAACATGCTAAGAAATGATTGTTTGAACGTTGAAACATCGCAAGATGCTAGTGCAGTGCGTAGACATCTGCATGATTTCTAGTGTCCGAATGCATCATGCTACAAAATGATGAGAACGGGAAAAGAAAAAAGTTTGATGCGAAGAAGATGTCCAAAGGTAGCTATTGAAAAGGGATACCTTTGAAAAAGGCTGATGTAGGACGTTGGTTATTTTTCCAACAAAACCAAACAATCCTCTAAGAAGTAGCCAACTCCTATGATGAAGAACTGCTAGGTTAGTGGCCAACACAACGATCATAGGATTTTATGGTCCGTACTCCTTCACTTTAGGCTTTGTGAAACCTAGGAGGGTAATCCCAATTGTGATTTCATGCAATATAATCAATTAGTAACACATTTATACACAAATTGATTCCTATTTATGGAAAATAAGATCAATTTCACTGAAGATTTGGCAGATTTTCAAGTGAATGATTAGCTATTTGCTAGGAATTGGGGATAATTCCACTTCTACTATCCTTGGAAAGATTTTGAATGAATATTGTCTTCTCATAAGTCTAGGGCTTGGAACACTATTTGTTCATTCTATGCAAGATTTTCTGACAAAATGACCAGTGTCTCATCAATTGGAGCAATCGAGTCAAGTACAAGGATTAGTAATTTACAAACTACTTACTTAAGAAAAAGGAAGACTATCTTCATATTGCTTTGCATTTATGAAAACTCATTGTGCAAGAAATGTTTACTTCTTAGAAATTCTAAACCGTTCCTTACAAAATCTATAACCCTATTTAAGCATTTTAATTAATTTCTTGAATTAAAGCTAAAAACAGAGAAATACATTCAAATGAAATATCTGAAGACAAATGATAACACCATTAGTATTTCTCATTCATAACTTCATAAGGAACATACATAGGAGAGTATCTGCTTCTAGACTGATAATTGTTTCGATGAACTGATCTTCTTGGTAAGAGCAAGTGGCCCATTCTCGATGAACAATAAGTGGGGATTATCATACTGAATCTTGATCCAGATCTATCCTTCCACTTGAAGATGTAGTGCATTACCACTTATGATGAGCTTGTCCCTAGAGCCCTTAACATCGAGAGAGCTCTGATATTGGAGGAAAATACTCAAGCATACAAAGACAATTACCCATCAACCAGTTCAAATGACAAGCCTCGTGTCTGGGCTAAGAACAAAAACGTGCTAAATGATGGCATGACAAATGCTAAGGTGGTCCTAAGTGCTCCTAGGCCAAACAACAATCAAATGACTAACACTCAACCAACTGTACAACAAATCACATCACCACAAAATAATCAAATCAATAACACCAAAACACAACAAAGATGAACCCCAATAGGAACAATTATCCAAAACACAAATACACACACTTGGTAGAACCTATTGAAACTATCATGAAGAAATTGGTAGAGTCAAATTTGATAATGCTTCCCAATTTACAAAAGTACCAAGAACCATAGGATAAACCACCCTGGTACAATCAAAAAGATCTTTGTGACTTTCACAAAATCAAAGGGCACAAAACATCTAACTGCATGAAACTAAAGAATGTTATCCAAGATCTTATCGAGAATGGAGACATATCTGTTGAAGTACCTGCTGGTAACTAGGATCTCAAGATATACAAGAACCCTATGCTAGATCATAACAAAGGGAATGGAAATGGAAAAGGGAAGACCAACAATAACGTGCAACATGTCTCTTCTAATGTAGTTGCCTCCTGTGATAATGTCGTCACCGTCGTCACTATCAAAGGATCTAGTGCGGAGTGTGGAGTCACCATGCGACATGGAAAAGTCACTGTTACCAATTTTTTGCTACAACTCAATTGGTGGAGCTGGATTAAACATTGTTATATCTTAAAGTGAAGTTACAGTTATTCCTGCATATGCTAAGTGCTGATTGCATCTTATTTATTATTATTTATCAAGTGATAGTTTTGCTTTGAAAAGAGGAATCCAAATTTCAGAAGTTTCCATTCAATGTTTCAGAATCAAATGGAGTACAAAATTGAGCATTTCAGATTGCTTTCATTTATTTCATGAAATAATTCATATTTATAGAGCTTCATTTGATTGCGAGAATTCAAATGATAGTACAACATTGCATTGAGACATGTATTTTCTTTTCGAAATGAAAAGCATAGGATTGAAATCAAATATCCACACAAGCCGTGGATGTAACTATTACAGTGCATCACTAGTATCACACTACATTATGGAAGATGCATTAAAAGAAGAAATCATATAAGTAACAACATAATCATCATTGCCTGATTGGTTGATGGTCGATGTTGAAGCGGTGCACCCTTTATCTTCTCCAAGTTCCGTTGACCTGTAGGAAGGAAGAGAGGGATGTCAGAGGCTCCAACTATGAAGATACCTATATGAACCATCAACAATAATGCATTCTTCTACTAATCATACACTGAAACAATCAAGTAAAGTGCAGAAACATAGACTAAAAAAGAGACATCAACATCATGATCATATATTATTTTTTATGCTAACATCGTTTGCTTCTTTGTGCAGGTATAGGGAAAATCACGAAGCTGATTATCATTTGAAGACTAAGCATGTGGAGGAAAACGGGCTCCCACAAGGGTAGAGCTCGGCATACTGCCCCTTATTCATTACAAGTGGGCTAAGATAGAGATTGCGATCATCAAGAAAATAAATGATATACAAATGAAGGAGTAAAGTAGAGTTAATCCATCAAGCTATTAAACCAACTGTGCATTCATAACAATCAGGTAAATGCTTTCTGAAAGCTACTGGTGAACAGTGGGTTTAATCCATTCAATCAATTTAATTGAGTACATTCATCTCAAACATTGTTGGATGGTTTATGCTTTGTTGCCACAATATTATTTGTTCATCATGTTCATAATGTCATGCAAGGTTCAGTTCAACAGTGTTCTTTCTCTCAATCAAGGATAGTGAACAGGCATACATAATGCCTTAACGAAGAGAGTAGATTCAAATTTTCATTTTAGATAAGGAAAAGTGCATGGAACGGTTTTATTAAATGGGGCATAAAAATGCATGAAGAGTGCCAGGTTGAATCCCAAGAATATGAAAGGATAGACAATGCATTCAAATGATTAACGAAGCAGCCAGTTTCAGTTTGGATGAGAATGCAAATGTAACATTAGGAATTACAATGTGAAAAGATTGCTTCCAGAATGAACATAAAATGACAAAGCATAAGAGGAAGTGCTTCTGAAAATGTTAGCTGGCTGTAAGAGGAAATGCAGTCCATAGAGCTACAATGTTTAATTTAAATCTTTGCATAAATTCAAAACAGAATCAAGATGCCAACTAGTCTATAGATTTAATCAAGGAGATTTCTGTGTGTATGGATGGTTCAAAACAACATGGAAATGACTCTACAAAATGTAATCAAAGTGTAGATATAAGAAGGCTTCTGGCAGGTGTTCAGTTTTATCACAGTATGGTGTACCCATGTTAAGGAATAACATTGATTTCTCTAAGTTTCCAAATGCCCATATGTTGAAAATTGAGGAGTTTCTGAATGTAACAGAATGCCATGAAAGGAATTTCAAGTCAAATGCAGTCTTTTTCCAGGATACTGAATACCCATGATTGTTTTGCATTAGTACAGAAGTAGGTGAATTCCCTTTCATTTTCAATTATACCCGAATGAGGGTTATCAAAAGTAAGGTGAAGGAAATATAAATATGTGTCCTCATAGTATTATACACCCAAGTGGGGTTTTGCAAAACAAGTTTTACACAGTGTTTCTATGAACGGGTTGGAATACAACAAAATGCATCCAGAAATGCATTTTCTTCACAAATACCAAATACCCATAAGATGAAGTTTAGGTAGATACAAAAAAATACAGAAACAATTAATGGGTCGAGCCCAATTTTTCAAGTAATCAAAATTAACAGTTTTTCTTCATTCTACTGCTCACCCACATTGGGGTTTTGAACTTAAAATATAGATTTTACAATTTTAGTGATACCCATATCAAGGTCTTTAAAGAATTTACAGAAAATAATGAAGAGACATGGGTCGAGCGCCAGAAAAGAGAGGCATAGTTTCTTTCAATTCCCATATACCCACATGAGGGTTTGTTTCAAAATGCTGAATACACACTATTTTCTCTTGGGTCGAGCCTAGGAATTTACAAGAAAACCCATTGTGTGCAGGAGTGGCCGCGGCCTAGAGAGAGCTTTTTGTTCTTAGAAAATTCTATCATTTTACAGAAGGAGATAAGCCCATTATAGTTTTCAATTAGATCAAAAATTTCTAAGTGAAAAGCAATAGAGATGCATGAACATGGCGCGGCTTGAGTATGGCCATGAATTGATAGATAAAAGAAAAGCTTTCTTAAGCTTTCTGTAGAAAGAAGTATACGGCTGGAACACAACTTACCATTGCATACTTGAAGGAGAACGCATATAGCCGTGGCTGAGCTCACAGAACAAGAGACAAAGGAGACAAGCTCTCATCATGGCAGCCAGAGAGAACACAAGGAACCCTAAGCTCGAAGCTCGAGCTCCCTCAAGAAAGCATGGAGATGACAAAATAAACATAGGCGGTAGAAAATACATCAGAAATTAAGTTGCAACCGCGGCCACAAGCCAAAAATATGACTCAGAAGAAACCAAAACACAACAAAGAAGCTCGAAAGAGCTTGAGAGTCAACTTACCATTAGAGGTCATGAAGATTTGATGAAAGCAATGATAATGGAGTTCAAATTTCCTACAGGAAGCTCGAAACCCTAGCATGGAGGTGGCTCCAGGCAAAGCTATTTTCTCCAAAAGTTTACTTTGCAAAATGATGCGAAATGATAGGGCATTTTTTGCATTTTGATCATTAGGGTTTTCCTTATCCTTAGTCGGCCAAGGGATTTTTCCTTAAGTTTTGAAATTTTCAATGCCAAGTAATACCATGAGGCTGATTCTCTTTAATTTTCCACAATATGTCCTAAGTCCCATGAGTATGGTGTTCGATGCCTAGGGTTCCATTTCAATATATTAAGGCCTATACATATATGGTAGCAGGTTCCTTTATTACATTAAACCCTTAGGCATTTTTAATATATGTCTTAGTTTTTATATATTCCTTAGGATGATATTTTTATTAATTTTAAAGAAATCAATTTAATATTCACTGATAGAGATATACCTTATTATTTATGATATTTTAAGAAAATCAATTTTGTATTGGAGAGATAAGGTTGTATTTCTTTTTTGCAAAAGATTTAGCAATCTTTAATTGCAAAGATAGGCCAAATTGTAAAATTTTCCACTATGTAAAGAAAAAGCATAAAGCAATACTTTATAAATTGTTTTATGTTTTCTTGCTATTTTTAGCAGATTGGTGTTGAATTTTCTACCTGGGGTCGGATTTGAGTTTCCTCTTGGAGAGATAAGGTGTTTTTATGGCTTTTAAAGCAGATTTAGCTTTTTTTTAGGAGCTTTTCAATGTGAGCATGGAAAAAGAGTTTTTTTCTGCTTTTATGCAGACTTTTGAGACATTTTGAAGCTTTTTTCCTTGAGCTTCTTTGTGAGCTCGGATTAGGGTTTCTTGAGAGTTATATTTTGAAGAAGCTTAGTTTTTCTTCTTCTTCTCAGTTCAGTTTTCAATTTCTGGCTCTTAGAATTTTGAGCTTGTAAACTCAGTTGTACTCGGTTCAGACATATACACTCTTTTAGTTTTAATAAAGCAGCAGAATTCTCCTCATTTTTGTCTCATTTTATAATAGCAATTTGATGTCCTTGTGGTTCAAATTAGAATCCTTTTATGTCTTGCTGTTGTAAGTTGTGTTTCAGAATTGCATAGTTTCAGGTTGTTTGTTGTATTTTTTCTAGGAATCTTCATGCATATTACTGATGGAAGTATGTGCCAGTGGGATTGTGAGATTTATTGTGATAGGAAATATGTTGTGAGTGTTAGTGTTTGAATCTCATAACTTCTAGTGAAATACCAGTTAGATTTAAGTTTCAATTTCAGTTCATCCTTCTAACTCTTTACCTGAAAGTTACTTAGAATATGATCCATCATTCGGAGAACCAACTCATTGTGGAGATTCCTTCTTCATTCAGATCACCCACATCTGAAGAAGGTTTCCATGTGTCATTAGATTGCTGAATCTTGTATTCAGTAGGGTGCAAATCTATTTGATAACAATCACCATCCAAGGAGCTCTAGATCTCAACCTAGGGAACAACCTACTTTTCCAACACCAAATCCTAGCAAGTATAGTCTGCTAGATCAACTTAAGAAGATCCCCACATAGATATCGATCTTGGAACTATTGAGGCTATCCCTCGCACATAGGGAAATCTTAGAGAAGGCTTTATTTAAATCATCCATCCCTGAGGATATGGATACAAAATAGTTTCAATCTATGGTAGGGCATATCACTATCCATCATCTTCTCACCTTCTCGAAACAAGACCTACCATCAGAACCATCTCATAGTCATACTTTACACCTTGAGGTCATTGTTCATAAGAAAAAGACTAAAAGTGTCTTAGTAGATGGAGGTGCTGGTCTAAATATTTGCACCATTTAGTTGGTCAAGAACTTGGGTTATTCAGAGGATGCTATTGAGAAATAAAATAGTACAACCATCAGAGCATATAACGATCAAGAGTGAGTATTGCAAGGCATCATCACACTACCCATCCAAGTGGGACCAGTCATTGCTGAGACTACATGCCAAGTGTTAGACCTTGACCTCCCCTACAATATCTTGCTTGGTTGACCATGGATTCATTCCCTAAAAGTTGTAGCTTCAACCTATCACCAATGTGTAAAATTTCCTTTTGAGGATATGTAAGTTACCATCCATGGAGATCCTAAGCATTTTTTCTATTGCAAGAATCTTGAGGCCAAGTTTTACAGAGTACCCAAAATCCCTAAAAA
>VDFB02112356.1:0-20893 GCA_007258455.2 Sequoia sempervirens | reverse complement strand
ATTTAATTAATTTAGAGAAAATGCGATGTTAGATTATAATGAAAAATCATTGAATCATTTTGTGAGTATCTTGAATTAATAATGAAAAATGTGCCTAAGCCATTTTTCAATGTCTACAATTTAATCCAAGAGAGCATAAATAGTACTATTATATTGTCTTATAAATATCATTTCAATATCAAATCTGGACTTTTATTGCATAATAACAACATATGAATCATTTCAAAACAAATCAACAAATGTTAATGAACCTCCAAATCTATTCATTTTCATTTGAAATTACATATTTCAATCTCAATTTTAATTAATTTGGAGTGATTATCCTTGATTATTGATTACTTTGTCTTTCGAATTAGACTTGTAAATTAGCTAGGATGTTTTATTTCTCGAGTTTTGTTTTGTCCCCCTCTTCTTACGATTTAAAGGTAAAACTCATCAAAACTATGTTACAAGTATTTGATTTAACGAATCATAATCTTGTGAAACTACTCGTCTGGAATGATCAAGTCGGGACTCAATCCTGCCAATCACATAGAAGGGAATTTAATACATTTGACAACCATTAACACAAGTTTGGGAAAGAAATAATGAAATCAAGGTAGTGAGCGCAATGGAAAACAGAACGGTAGACGAAAGGAGAATGAGGCGAAAAAACTGGACATAACGAAGTAAGGACAGGTCCACCAGCCACCTTGATATTTAACTCGGGTTGTTGTGTAAATATAGGATAGTTATATGAGACCCTTAGAAGGATACAAAAATATACAGAAAATGAAAATGAAGTACTTATGAGATGCCACAAATATGGGAAAATGAAAGCCCAGTTGATTAAAGATCTTAAAAGGTCTAATAAATAGAAAATTTTGCTAAATTATTTTTGGATTTTGACTGTGTAAGTTTTTTTGCATCAATATTTTGGATCACACCTAGTGATCCATCATCATGATGAAGAGTTGAAAAATACGAGAAATCCATAAATAATTTAGCAACAGTCTCTATGGATTGTGGAAATTCGAGCTATCACTAATCAATAGAAAATTCCCATTAACCTCAAATATTCTAAGTAACCAATGGAAGGATTTAGTTTCTTTTTTATAATTAAATTATTAAAAAGATTCAAACTAATTGAAAGTGGTCTAGATAATCTCGAATATTCATTTGAAATAGAGAAAAGGAAAGAAGTAGATAATAAAAATTATGTACACAAACACAAATGATAATCTAGATGCAAAATAAGAAAAAATGAAATAAAATAACATAATATCAATATAAATAATATTTACATATAAGTAAAGGAAATAAACATAATAAAATACTAATCTAAATAAATAAATAAAATAAATGTAGAAAAAGATAAATATCAACCCAAAGTCTTATGGCAATGAAAGTATGGGGTGATCTTATAGAGGGATAAAACTAGACTAAATAAGGCCTATTAGAGTTTGGAATGAATACATACAACCATCAATCAAACCTCAATGGTAGAAATCCGCTTTGGATAAATTCAAATTTTGGTAGAAAATAATTAAAAGCTAAATCCACTAAAAAGGAACAAAAATGAAGTATAAGAGTGATCAAAGGTCAAACAATCGCTAGTTGCAAGAAGGTAAGAGGAAGATAAGCCATTACATGTTTGAAGGAGAATGAGAAACACCATTTTTTTTCTTCTACATCATGTAAAGACGCTAGTTTTATTGTATTAGTAGTCTCCAAACTATTTCAATACTCATGATATTTTCATGCATAATCATGACCACCATGATGGTTATGAAAA
Organism: Sequoia sempervirens; assembly: GCA_007258455.2. NCBI lineage: Eukaryota > Viridiplantae > Streptophyta > Pinopsida > Cupressales > Cupressaceae > Sequoia > Sequoia sempervirens. Next base: position 19,119 of record VDFB02112356.1, on the reverse strand, counting down.
TTGAAACATCAAATTTTAAATCACTTCAACAATTTTCAATTCATTACATATAGATATAGTAGTTTTTCTAAAGTAGGAGATATAAAATATTTAAAAGAAAATGAAAACTACAAAAGGAAGAGTAATGCATATGAATTTTCAAGCATTCTAGCTAGTGGTAAAAGGGTAATCTAGTAGAATGACAAGTTGGGAATGTTAGTGTGAAAAGGGTTTTATCCACTTTAGCTCTCTTAACACTAGGTTAAGCTTAATTAGGGACCTTTTCACTTTATCCCACATTGGTTGTGTTTTTAGTCCCTTGGGTGGAATGTTATATATATTCCCACCTCCTAATCTCATATGACAATCCCATTTTCATTGTATCTGTTGCATTCATAGATGAGAATACAATCCTTTCTTGTCATATTTTCTCTCTTTTATGCTTTCCATTAGGATTCTAGATCTTGGGTGGCTATCTCCATATCCAAATCTAACATGGTATCAAAGCCCATAGAGTGCCTTTGGTTAGCTTTTTGAGAGATTTGTAAGTGAAAATCATGGTAGATCTTGATGGTTGAGTATGCACTTCTCTTGCATCATATGATGATTTGGAGAATTAGAAAGGATTTATGAAGATCCAATAATCTTGTTTCTATCAATCGACTTGCATATTTTATGTTTTAACTAGTATTGCAGGTTGCAACATGCCTTTGCTTGTCTTAGGTAGCTAATTCCACCTTTGCATGTCATTTTTTGGTTGTTGGGGTCAATTTTTGTTGTTAAAGGTGTCTGTTTTACACTAGATCCACATTTTAGGTACATTTTAAAGAAAATCCACCTTATGGGTTTTGTTAGCAGTAGAGAATAACTATTTGGGTCATTGCTAGTTTTTTCATGCAAGTTATATATTTTGCAAAAAATGAATTAGAATGTTTGAAATGTATCCCTCTCCATTCGTAGTTGCAGATTTGAAGGAAGTTTTCAAATGCTCCATTCTTGCTCATAGGGGCTCCATTTCTCACAATTATTTTTTTATCTTGGCTATTTTTTCGTGCTCTATGGACTAGTGTAGTTGTTTTTCGATTTTGATGCAGATATTTTTTAGAAATTACAGAGTCTTAGTTGTGACACTACACAGTTCTCATTTTGGGAACTTTGATGAACCATAACTTTTGCATAAAACCTTGAAATGAGGTGAGTTTTTTTAATGTGAATGTTTTTTCATGTAGTTTGCATTGGTGATATTTATTTCACTGGGTATTGTGCCAAAGTTGTATTTTTATCATGTACTCCTTTTGACGATTTGTAATAGCATTGAGATCAAGTCCAATCAGTATTTCTTGTTGGTGGTAATTGTAAACGCACTAAATATAAAGTGCCAAATCAGATATTATTTGGGGGGTTTCTTGATTGAGTGATTTGGGGGGGTAATCTTGCAATGGTTGGTTGCTTTCTTTCTTGCCTTCTTCAAGTGATCTTGCTATGGGGAAATCATAAATTGAACTCCTAAATCCATATAATTATGCATCACAAAAATAATTAGTAAAGAACTATCTCACATCTAAAGGTTTATTTGGATGTGTCAAAGAAACAATTGTTAAACCAAGTGGTGTAAAAGATAAAGTAATATGGGCGATCAACCGTGAAATAAATCTTGAATACATATGTTCCTTAGTCTCTCTTGATTTTCAGTTTCACATTGATTCATGTAAAAAACCTAAAGAGGCATGGGAAAATATTGAAAAATTATTTGGTAAAATTGATAAGATTAAGGATTATCAAATAGATAATGATTTGATGAATCTTGATCCTAAAAGTTTTGACCACATCCAAGACTACATCTCCAAGATAAAGTAGCTAAGAACTCAACTAAAAGATTGCAACATTGATAAAGAAGATTTACAGTTGATTCTGAAAGTGTTATCCAAGCTTGGTCCTGCGTATTTAGTGTTTGTTTCTGGCTTTCATACCCATCGACTTTCTATGGGAGCATCATATGTTGATCCTAAGTTTGATGACTTTGTAAATCTCCCAATCCAAGAGGAAGCTAGGTTAATGAACATGGGTCTAATCAAGTCTTCCAAGTCACAAGCATTGGTGGAAAGTGATTCTAAGGTACAAAAATAATCAAGGAATCTTAAGATTAAAAGAAAAGAAGAAAAAGAACAAGCCACATAAATAATTAGAATCCTCAAAAGGAATGGCATTTTTGTGCATATCGCAAAAAGGATGGACATGAAGAACACTATTGTTATACGAAGGATACTGATGACTTAAAAAAAATTCTCAAAAAGAATCAAATTGATTTTCCTTCTAGAATTTTTGAATCACCTCCTTCTTCAAAACAATCTAAAAAGGACAAAGGTCAAGCATCTACATTAGGAAACAAAGAAAAATATCTTTGTGCTTTTTCAAGTCCAGGATCAGGGAGATGGCTTCTAGATTTAGGAGCATCACATCATATGGCATCTTTGTAGTCAATATTCTCTTCATTTCAACCTTGTACTATGTCTCCTATTTTGAAGGGAAATGATTTACATACTTGAGTGTAATTGGGAAGGGATCTATTAGTTTTGGGGACAACACTTTTTAGGATGTTTTGTGTGTTCCTCATTTGAAGAGCATTCTTCTTTCCATATATCAGATTACACATGGTGGAGATGGGAGGATTGTGGAGTTCACACCTGATTCAATCATCATTCGAGACTTGGAAAGTAGAGAGATCATTGCTACTGGGGTGGTTGATCATTCATCTTATACCTATGCAGATTTTGCTTCTGATGGTAACATTGTTCCTTCGGTTGTTTATCACAACTATGATTCATGGGAGACTTTTGGCTTCTTAAACTTGAGAGTTCTCACATTATATCTAGTACTTGAGCCATGCATTCTATCTCATCCATATACTGTTGTAATGGATGATGCTTTTATTGCTACATATATGGCTTCTTGTGATTCAATGCAGTAGGATCCTGATAGTCTTCTAGAGATTGATACTTCTGATGACTTCTTGACAGGTATTTCAAACTTGTTTGTGGAGTCTCATCTTTTAGATTTGGGAGACATCATCAATGACATTCATCTTCTCTTTGATGAGGATGCTCCTTTAGTTGTTGTGAGGGAACACTCTGACCCTCTTGTTCATTCTCTACATGACCATTCTTCGCAGTCTAGTGTGAGTGTGCATACCTTTGGACAACATTTGGAGGAGCCTTCTTTGTCTTCAGAGAGGATATCTTTGTCTTTGAATAGTGCTCTACATTTATCTCCACTAGATTTGGGATTTTCCTCTTCAATAGTGTGGCCTAGAACGCCTATTTGGAGTGTGTTAGCTTTCAACATCGACACAAAGACACTTGAGCATGCTTCAGAGACATCATAAATCATTCATCATCCAAAAATGTTGCATACATCCATGGTTTTATTTCTTCCTAATGGGAGGAATGTTGTTCAACGAGATTGGATCATCTTCAACATTCAATGTCGAGCTTCTACCATCATTGCAGGAGACTCAACATTGAGGGGGGCTACCTTGTCTCTCTTCTTCTTCTCTCTTATGGGGGGAATTTTTCCTCGCATGGGGTTTTTACCTTCCCATGCACCATTGAAAGCATTTATTTTTTGTATTTCGTCTCTCTTCTGGGGAGGAGTTTTATCCCACTGGGTTTTCTCCTTTTCTTCGTTTGTGAGAGATTTCATTTGCATTGCATGTACACGGGTACCTAACATGACCTCATAGCCATGACCCATCCTTGCATCTTTGTTTCATTTGCATAATAATATGCTAATCCCTAGGTTGCACTTATGTGGAGGTGTTAGTCTGAAAAGGGTTTTATCCACTTTAGCTCTCTTCACACTAGGTTAAGCTTACTTAGGGACTTTTTCACTTTATCCCACATTGGTTGTGTTTTTAGTCCCTTGGGAAGAATGTTATATATATTCCCACCTCTTGCTCTTATATGAGCATGTCATTTTGATTGTATCTCTTGCATTAATAGATGAGAATACAATCCATTCTTGTCATATTTTCTCTCTTTTATGCTTACTATTAGGATTCTATATCTTGGGTGGCTATCTCCATAGCCAAATCTAGTAGGGAGTTGGCAAGAAATCTATCTCTTAGATACACTACAGAAAGATAAACTAGGTTAGGGCACGAGGAATCTAAAACATGCTAAGGGATACTAGATGGGTGACCTAAGGGTTTGCTAAGTTGGGGTTTTGGCAAGCAATCAATTCCATGCAGGCATTCAATGGTTCTCTTTTGATCTTCATGTCATCATAAGACTAGAATGCCTTGACTCAATGCAAAATACTGTAAAAATAAGTACTTTCATGTAGGTTGGTAGAGGACATGTTATTCTAGGTAATCCTTTGAAAATAATATGAAATGGATTGAAAATAATATGCTTCACTCATGCAAATTCTCTGGAGCACTATGATGTATAACATATTTCATTTTAGCTACTATAGTAAAAATATTCTTAGCAAGCTATTTTTGCAAATTTAAATCACATTCATTATTATTCAATTATGATAATGAGTGCAATTGAACATATTTAAACACAAGTATGTAGAGACAATGCTAAAAATATGTGGCTAGTTACTTTGATTTTGAATTCAATTTTTAAAAAGTCAAGAGAAAATCTACACTCATGAGTTGACCTTTCATCTATGAAAATGACCTAGGATATCGAAACAATCATGTCTAGTGAATAACTTCATCATGTAGATGGTTTGATACATAAATATATTATGAATACATTGTGTGTGTGTGTGTGTCTATATATATATACAAAGCAACGTGATGGGGAGTAAATGTTTAGGAATATATATAAGCCAATAAGGAAAGACCACGAGAAGGGGCCTACCTCTACATAAAATTATGACATTTATCATATTTAAATGTGTTAAGGCATTTTCTCGAAATGACCATAAAATTAAGTAGTAGATGGAAAAGGGAAATTCCACACACATATACAAATTTATCACTACAATCATATCTACAAACTTATGAAGGTGTTGCTTCTAACCAATTTTGAAGAAGAAACAATGTAAATAAAAAATAATCCTCTCAATACAAAATATTATAAAAGTATTCATCTTACTAACATTAATAAAATTTAAATTTTTCTCTAAGTTTTTTTTAATTTTAAATTGTTTCCCAATGAAAAATCTATTATAGTTGCACTTGTACAATTAATGACACTTCATTAGTCTAAAGAGAGAATGATAAACAATTAAAATAAAATTTTAAAAATGATTCAAGGTTTAGGTCATGTTTCATCTAATCTGTTAACATTCTCGTTGGTGATGAATTAGATCACATAAACATTAATAGGCACCAATCTAATGCCTTTGAACTTCTTATGTCAATTTGTGAGGGTTGTCCTTTGGCCCCCACTTCCTATGTACTTACAAATGAAGCTTTTGGTTACATCTTGGCCCACTTTTTGTCTCAAGAACTATTTAAGCATATTACCTTATTAGATTTGTCATCTATGCTTGTTAGTGGTCACTTTGCAAATGACTCATTCCTTGTTCTCATTAAAGATGAGAAAAATAATAAGAGGTAAAAGTACAAATCTATATCACACTTTTATAAATGAAAATGACACATGGTATGCAAATTTTACTATTAGACTCATATCTCTAAATCTATCATGAAGTAACTTCCTACTCAATCTTAAGAAAAAAAATGTAAATAGAAAAGAAAGCTATCAATATATAACATATCTCCAAACAATGTAAATAGAAAAGAAAGCTACCAATATAAAACATATCTCCATAAACTTATTTTTATTCTTTCAGAAATTCATTATGAATACACCTTTACAATTTGAGTACTTCATTAGTCTAAGCTGCAATTATAAGAAATTAAATGGAAATTTTAAAAATTGTTCGAGGGAAATTTGTCAAAGTCGAAGGCATCTAGCAAATTAAAATCTTCTTATTTCTAATATATTCAATATCTCATAACTTTACTAGGCCATAGTGAATCCTATAGTATTCCTATTGACCAACAATTAGCACAACTACTTGAAACCATACTAGATGAATATTGTAGAGTACACCTCACAGACATTCTAGGTCCTGTCGGTTTGCAAATGTGAATTAAACATTGACAACAGGAAAGCTCTAAGGACATGTTCTTTCTATTTTCAAATTATCGCTATGTTGTTGTCCATTTCCTTTTGAAGAAGAAAATCCCTTTGTTTTCCTCGTGCTCCCTTAAGAAGCATCTAAAACATCTCCATGGAGGTACCTAAACCTAGATCAACAAGTTGCATTGCCTCAGCCACATCGACGGTTGTAGGAAGCGACTATGATAGCACACGAAAATCAGTATACACCAAAGCAACAACAAAAATGAATTTGTAGAGACAATTGAATGATGTGTGTATGAGTTGCTCCTCTTCCTCCTGGGCATCAATATTCTCCTACTGCAGAGCATATCCCGCCATGGTCTGCATGTCTATAGGGTAAGTATTTTTTATGTTTATCAGAGACTTGCAGTAATTGTTGATTATATGACTCAATTTTGCGAAAGATGGACCAAGAGACCATTCCAACACACACCACTTACAATCACAATGAAACCTAGTGGTGTTAAACTACGCTTGCATTCCACCAGTGGATAAAGGATTTTGATGTAAGGTACAGTTATTTTCTCTTCCACAACAATTTCTCTGATGGCTATAATGAACATTATTCTGCAACCAGTGCCATACATTTAGCATTTGGAAACCATGAATGATTGATGAAAGATGGAAGCCCCCAAAACTTGCATTGCTCAATTACGCTCTTCTTATTACATGAACCAATGTTGCAGTTGAAATCATATTCATTATCCTCAGATATTAGGTTTTCTTCATTGATGCTAATATGTGTGAGCAGACTGTGCACCTCCATATCTTTCTTGAGTTTGAGTATGTCGATCTAGAAATTCACTAGGTTTTCCCCAAATTTGTTCCAATTACAATTTCTAGGTTTGCCCCAAATTTGTTCCAAATACACTTGATAGTAAAGGCCATCTTACTGATAGGGAACATCAAATTGAAAAAGTAATAAATGCTTCAATAAAGTAAATGCCATCTTACTAACGGGGAACATCAAATTGAAAAAGTAAGAAATGCTTCAATAAAAGTAAAGGACATCTTATTGAGGGGAACATCAAATTTAAAAAGTAAGAAATGCTTCAATAAAAGTAAAGGCCATCTTAGTGATAGGGAACTTCAAATTGAAAAAGTAAGAAATTCTTCAATAAAAGTAAAGGCCATCTTACTGACATGAACATCAAATTGAAAAAGTAAGAAATGGGGGTTAAGCAAAGAACATTCGACAAAAGTAGAATGTGTGGATGTACAAAATTTAGAAAGAAAAAGCAAGCAAGCAATAGTGGGAATGGGACCAAGCCTTTTTACTTTAAAAAAACGTACATTATTGAATTAACATTATCAAATGGTTTCACTTTATGTGGACATAGATTTATTAAATCTATCAATCTAAGGTTCTAAACTATAGAATAAAAATTTACTACAACACTCACCTTTAGTAATTAACTCTCCTACATTATTCAATTTTAGATCATCAAATGGCTTCACTTTAGTGGATGATCGAGTGTTTTTAGAATGGGATGATATAGTATTAAATTTAATTTTAATAATTTTAATCAACAACAATTATATTTAGCTTTAATGACTTTGAGAATATTTAAATATGATTAGATAGTAATGATTTTGGTCATTTTTTTAATCTTTATTCATTCTTATTTATTTTCACTTACACATTTTTTACATTTGTATTATATTATTTTGAGCTAGATCAATTCCTACACAGTTGCCTCATTACTACTCCATGCTTTAATAAAAATGTTTCTCATAGGACCTAACATTCCCTATGTTGGGTCAATCCTTAAATGTGTGGGAGTGATCTACACAACATTGATCTAACACAAAATTCAATTATCGACCCCATCCTTTACTAATAGCTATTAGAATCCAACTTCATATATTTTTTGCATGGATTCAATACATTTTATAGCTATTTAAATACATTAATGTAAACATTATTTAATGTCTTAGAATCATTAAGCATTACCCATACTACAAGGATCATTTCTAGGAACATTATAAAAGATCAATACTCTCATTCAAATTTGCATCTAGGTGATTGTGTGCATGCTTACGATCTTGCAACACATTATATATTAAAATAGAGTAGGGTTTTAATTTATGCTTACAACAATTATTCTATAATATGATTAGGTTACTTGAATGATTTTTTTTAATATGAACCCATATTATATCTAAATTTTAAAAAAGTGAAGCATTTAATTTCATTATTTTTTACACAAAGCACAATCTTAAAACATTATGTTTTATAATTTCAACAATATATCTAATTTAAACAAGGATGTAACATAAAGAATGGAGCACTTGGGCAGGAAGAATAGTCATTCGAGCTGTTTGAATTCCTCTAGTGGAATTGGAAATGAATACTCTAAATCTAATGAATATGATGGTGATTCGTAGCACATGGGGATTTTCATTCCTATTCCTCTTTCATTGGTTGCTCATGGGTGTTTCCTACATTTCATGTTGGGCTCTTTGGGCTCTGCTATTGGAGTCGGTGTTGACAAGGTTGCTTTGCATCCTCTTTCTTGGTGTCTTCAGTGTATTTTTCTAGTCTCCCCTGCAACTCTTGTGGGTGGGTTGGTCTCTGGGAGGGCTCAGTTTTATTTTGCTCTTCTCTATGTTTCACCCCTACTGGAGTTGGTGCATGTGGTGTTGGAAATTGTCTCTACTATGTCCTTTCCTTGGTTTGGCTAGATCAAGACTCCTCTGAGGTATGTGGTTGGGATTTGGTTTGGGATTTTGGTCCCTCCCTTGTTCGACATGCTTCTTTCTATCCTTTTATGTGCCTTCTTTGGATGGGTGGGGGTTGTGGATGTCTCTTACCTCTTTGGCTTGAGCTTTCTTGGTAGCTCCTCTTATGGCATGTGTTGTTAGTGCTTCTTCATGGTGGCTCTATCTCTTCTTACTTTCCTTCTTTTCCTCTTTACTAAGGTTGTTGGGTTTAGCTTAGTGCTTGGGAATTTGGTTCAACTGCTACTTTTTAAGCCCCTCCTTTGTTTGGAGATCTCTATGGCTTGTCGATTGGTCTCTACTCGCTTCTGTAGATTTTATTGTTCTTGCCTGAATTGGGCTGCCTATTCTACAAAAATATTTCCTACCATCTATTGTCTAAGGCTTTGGGGGCTATGGGGTTTGTGTTTCTTGGGACCTTTGGTTTCAAAATAAGTTTAAAATCTTGGATTTTTTTAGGATTAGTTTGGGTTTGATTAACCTTGTGTTTGAGGAAGCTTTTGGAGGCTTCTCTCTTCAAAGAACTTTGGTTGTGTGTTGCTACACTTATTGGTTTTTGGGTTTGGTGGTGGTTTCTTTTTGTAAGTCCCTTTGGTGGTTCCAGAGACCTTGCACTATTTCATTGTGGTGGGGTTTGTGCTTCAGGAAGGCTTCCTGGCTGGTGGAAGTGGTTGGTTAGGGGAGGAAGTTGTTGCTCATCTCTCTCTTTGGTTCTTGCTATTATGGTGTGGCCTAGAGATGTCTTTTTTTGGGCTTGATTTTTACTTTCCTTGGTGGGGTTTCTCCCTGGCTTACTGTGGGTTTTCTATTTTTGGGGTTCCCTTGGTTTGTTGGTTGCCCCTTGTGGTGGTTGGAGCTTTTTCTAAGGTAGGAGTTGTTGGTCATATGGTGTATTGGGCTAATGATGTTGTGGGTTGGGAGGTTGTTGTTGTGCTTCCTATTACTTCTTTTGACTAGATGACTTGAGAGAAGGCGGCTTCTTGTACTATTCGTGTTCTTGCTTGCTACCATGTTCTACAATTGTTGTATTCAATAGAGGTGAATATTGCTCCTATAAAGGTGGATACCTCTCCTGTTGAGGTAGAGATGGAGGTTTTTGATATGGTGGGAAGTGCTTCTCTCCATTGTTGGTTCCTATTGAGGTGGTGTGTGCTTGCTCAAGAGGGAAGGTTCCTTGGTAGTTATGGTCCCCACTTCTTCCTCTCCTATAGAGGGGAGCCCCATCCTATTTAGGTGGTGTTGGGGTTGGTTGGATTTTTTTGATATAAGTTTCTCTATAGTAATTTGTGATTATTACCCTTCTCTTGGTAAGAAATTATTAGGCTCATTTTAGTCTAAATTGAGTGAAAGGTCTATTGCAGTTCAGCTATTGTAGGTTTCTTGTGGCTTGGTTATTTCAGGAAGTCTTTTGGGCCTACAGTATTGTGGGTTGTTTCTTAGTTTAATAGGATTGGTTTCTATCCTAAGTGATTGGTTTCTCTTGATTGCAATGCTAGGTTTAGGTTGTTAGTTTGTCTCTATCTTAGGATTGTTGTTGGTTCTGAGTGTTCTTCCACTTTTGGTTTATACTGACTAGGAGCTATGTGTGTTTTTGTTGTGCTACCACGGTGTATCTGCTAGTACTATTATGTTGGAGAATTTTGAGACTTTTCTATTTGGAAGTGTCCTTCTCTTAGCTCTATAAAAGGTTCTTGGTCCTTTCAAAACCTCACTTACCTTATCAAAAACAATATATCTAATTTTTTTATCATATTTTAATTCTAGGAGAATTCATGTATAAAGTGCATTGGACCTATTAGCTCCTTTAAAAGATTTAAAACCCTAATTTATGAATTTATTTCCCTAGAGTAAATAAATTAGGGAATCTTGCATTTTATAAGTTTTATTAGGCTTTAGAGATCTGGGTGTCCATAGTCTAAGATCTCCATAGATACTATATTGGTGTGAAGTGGAAAAGGAGATCCTAGACCTCACAAGTAAATTACCTAGGTTAATATCTCTTCACATCGACATTAGAATCCAAGCTAGAAAGGTTGTTAAATTGGATCACAACCTTGAAGGAGAGCCAATTTGTTCTAGGCTTGGTTCTTTTATTGCTTTAAAATTTGATCAGAATTAATGTGAATTAATTGACCTAATTAGCCATGAAAACTAATATGAAAACATAAATTATTCAGATACACAAAATTGAAAATTGATGAAATGAAAGAAGAATAATCATACCTAATTTGGATTCTATTTTGCAGCTTCTTAGTTCTTTTGATGAGTTTTATATTTTCCATATCTATAGAGAGAGAAATATTATTGTTGATGATTTTACCAATATTGGGGTTGGCTACAGTCTGACTCAATGTTGGTATAATATTAGTGAAGCACCTTTTAATATTCAAAGAATAATTTATCAGGATGTGCATATGGCTAGAAATGGTGTGGTTTATTAATGATGGGAGGAAAATTATGACTAAGAATTATGATATAATGATATGCAAGAGATTCACCTTTGAAATTTCACTTATTGTAATCAATACCTAAGGTCTTGGCACATAGATTGTGGGCATTTTAGTGGGCCTGCAAAATTGTTGTCCTCAATGGTGTCATCATTCTATTTAGTTTTTCTTATTTCCTAGCCTAGTAAAAATGGGTGGCCACATGAACAAGGTTGAATTGCTATCTTGTCAAGATATTAGAAAGAAAGTTATGGTATGGAAGATACTTGAGGATAGAGGTGGTACTCCATATTTAGAAAATTTGCATGAACATGATCATAAATTCATAAAGGCATTTGTAAAAGGGTAGAAGGATCACACTATAACTATATATGGGAAGGAGTTGGTAGTTATTGAGGAATTGATCATAGAAATTATTGGTCTTTTTACCTAGGAAAGAAATATTTTTAGGGATAAGAAAGCATCAAAAGGTGGAGTCAAACAATTTTTAATGGATTTTGAGAGATAGAAGCTAATAAAGTTTAATGTTGGTGGGTATGATAATCTTTCATATAAACCCATTTGGGCAGAGGTGATGAAGGTACACTCATATTTATGGCTTTCATTTTATTCTTTTGAATCACTTCCCTCACAAACAATTGGTTGTGTTTCCTCTTTATCTCTTCATTTCATTAGAATTTCGCCCCAAAGAGAAGAAAAAGAATGCAAAATTACCTATGTTTCATGAGGGCCTTATACTACTACTTGTGGAATAATTGAAATCCATTTCTTCTTCTACTATGATTAAGTAATTACCTTTAAAACACAACATATGAGCTCACATTGTTTCTTCTAAAGAGGCTTATGAGTATGTGGTGTTAGATGAGGATACCAATTGGAGATAAGAGGATGAAATAGAAATGTTCTCTAATCTCCTATTCAAGGATGAAAACTTGAGAAAGGGAAATTCAACCAAGAAAAAGACTAGCACTCATATCATGGTTGAGTGGGTCACATATTGAAGGAGTTAGCCCTGAAGATGCTCAAACTACTTTTATTGAGAAGAATTTTTTTAAACATAATGACAATTGGGAGGAAGGTAAAAGAAATGGTAAAATGGAGGAAAGTATTAATATGCAGCCCTCATATTACCCTTCAAATTGTTAAAGGGTATCATAATTTCTACCCTCAAGATTTGATATAGGACTTCCCCTAAATCAATACTAATAGAGAGGACATTTATAATATTTCGAGGCTTCCCAGAGATGGGGTGGTGGGTCAGTTTAGAATCACTAAATGGTTTTTTCTTGAGCAAAAAAAGATAAACATTAAGTTGAGGTCTATGAAAAATAAGATGAATGCTATCATGGGTGTGAAGGATTCCCTCAATGAGAAGAATGAGGGAAAAATAATTATTTTAGCTCTAGAAGCAATCATGATTGAGGTCATCTTGATTAAAGAGGATTATGAGAGTTGAGTAAATGGTTTAGACGATAAGATGTTGTAGCAAAACTAGAACCTAGAATATTATCAAAATTAGTTAGTGCACTATTCAAAATATTGCAGAAGGCATTTATATTCTAAGAAAAAAACTAAAATAACTCAAGGAACATCAAGTCATTGATGCTTCCAATGTTGGTGAGAAGTTTGAGACAAATAATAGAACCAAAGGAAACAAAAGCAATATGGAAAAACAGGGGCCAAGCACTCGTAACATGGGTAATAAGAAATATTTCCAAGAGGAGAAAAATATCTTCTCAATCTAGTGAATCTCCATGAAATCTTCTAACAAAAAGAACTAGAAGTAGTAAATTCTCTTAAAGAGATGCAGTAAGTTTTTTGTTGCTTCTATACTTTTAGCTATATGTTCTTCCAGTAGGTTTGTTGTCAGTAGGCTATTGGTCATCCTTTTTTTTAGATAGCTGATGGAGTTTGGGTTTCAAGTCCTTGTAAAAATTATCTATTTGCTGATGTTTATATTTGGATACGTTAAGACATCATTTTGTTTAAGGGTTTTGGGTCCCTTAAAAACCTATTTAACCTTAATAAAAAAAATTCCTTATGTTGGGTCAATCATTAAATGTATGAGAGTGATCCACACAACTTTGATTTGAAAAAATTTAGATTGTTGACTCCCATCCTTTACTCATAGCTATTGAGACCCAACTTCATAAACCTATACACAAGGATTAAAAATGAATTGGTTTAATGTAGGAAATTATATATCTTTACAATTTGACACTATGTTTGGGACCCTTAGTTTATTGGACTTAATTAAGCTTCTAATTTTCCAACTTATGCATTCCAAATGCTTATTTTTACCATTTTGTGAAAGGGGAACCAACATTAAATAAATATAATCAATAATCAAATCACCTTTGAATATGAGTGTCTTAGAGTTATAGGCTAGGACCCATTTTTCCATGGGGGAATGGGTCCCCTTTATTGGTCAGGACCCACTTTAAAATATGTTTTTGGTGGCATTTTAATGATTAAAATTTAAATTGGAAGTGATGGATTTTGTAATCTATTTTCTTTTAAAAAATTAGATAAACACTTATAAATACAATATTTTTATCATTTGAAATCTAAGGATAAATTATAAGATTTCATGAGAGTAAAAATTATTGTTAAGAGGGCTCAAAAGTAACATTATCAATCATTTACAATAGCAATCAAGATCCTATGGTCAAGTCAAAGTTGATCTGCATATTCATGTCATATTTTGAAGCTAACATTGTGATGTAAGTTTTCAAGAGCATTGAAAGCATTTCAAGTAATCAGTCAAGCCAATCAAGAAAGATGCAAATCTTTAGAGTGATGTGTTTGTATTTAGTCCTCTAAGGGAAACCATTGAAGGGTGGTGAGTTATAGAAAGCATTATTCATTCATCATTTCCTACTCTTTTCATTATCTTTCAATCAAGGTTTAATTACTAAACCAAGTTTTGAATAAGGAAAACCCCCATTGAAACAAACAAAATTGCCATATCCCTATAAACACTAGATTTTATTTTGTGTTAATTGTATATCATCCTAATGTAATTTGGATGAAGGAAAAACCTTGAACTTATAACTATGTTAGCACCCCTTATTTTGAATAATCATAAGAACTTAATTATCAATATAATAGATTTAAACACTTTAAATGGCCATTTGAAACAACTATTAAATAATTGATATTTATGAATTTAATGGTGTTATTTGATATGGGTGTATCTATATGTTTATTGGACTAATTAGGTACTAACAATTTTGTGAGAATGTGGATGAGTTTTGCAAGTACTCGAGGTGCAACTAAAGGTGAACCTCACAACCTATTTTGGGAAAGAGCCTATAGTATCCTAGTGTGACTAGTTGGTAGTCGAGTCACTCCAGTTACTCCACCCAAATTGAGAGTTATCCAACACCATTAGTAATACTTGATATGTGTAAATTACTTTTCCTTGATGATCTGTCAGTTAATCCTCTTATTTCCTTGTGAATATTTTTGAATTGAGCCATTTGGTGAATCTAGATAAAATAAAATATATTAAGTAAATAAATAAAAATAAGGTTGGTTATTTTAAATCCATACCTCTCAATGCAAGAACCATATAAACAAATAAAACATAAGAAAGGCATTTATAATAAATTATAAAGTAAAAATGAAATAAAATAATAATAAAAATATAAAATAATACCTAAGGATAAGGTGAGAAAAGAAAATAGAAATAAAAAGAATTAGAACGGGGATCCATATGAAGGAAATGAAGCATAAGGAAATAAAATAAAATAAAAACCTGCAAAAGAGAATATCGTAGGTTTCATCCAAAGTAAAGGGTAGTTTTAATGACCATCGAACCAGAGCAAATCCTCATTTATGAGGAGAGGGGGACCTAAATGGAGGTATGGTTCCCATGTTTCAAAAGCACCTAGAATGTCAGTCACCTAGGGAAAATGGTCATGAAAATATCTTTAAAAAGCCTATGATCTCCCCATTTTCAAAGACATAATGCTATAGTAAATTGAAAGAGAGGTGTAAGAAGTTAAAAGAGGCAGAAAGAGCCACATAGAAAAGAGGGAAGTAGAGGTGTGGATAGCCAGACATGATAGAGCTACAACTGCATATGCCTCTTAGGTTTTTCTTTCCCTTTCTTGCTAATTTTGCTAATATATATGTGTGTGTGTGTGTGTGTGTGTGTGTGTGTGTGTGTGTGTGTGTGTGTGTGTGTGTGTGTTTTCTTTACTTTTTTCTGCAACCATTAAGGGTCTAATTATGGTTCTATAAAGAAAGTGAGAGGAGATAACTAAGAAACAAAGAAACTATGGATTGTTAAAAAGGAAAAACAATTTTTTCTTATGTTTTGGTCTAGGGTTGTTCTACCACTTGGGTTTAGGAAATTTTCTTGTTCAAAGTGTGTGTGTGTCTAAATTTCTAGTTACTTGACCCTGCATAGTAACCAGTGACGATTGAAATAAAACTTAATGCACTTCATATGCTAATAAAATTTTAATATAGAAGATCATCCCATTTACTCAAATTTTAATTACTAGTGTTATCAAATTTTCACTACAGCTCAATTTGATGGAGTTGATTTGTTCAAAGATTCATTTTAAGGTGGAGATTTTAATTTACCTTTGTAGATGTTTAGCCTTTGCAAGTATTTGATTTATTATGTATTTTGAAATGGAATGTGTTTAAATTTTTTGATATCAATTACAACATTAAGTATTGCGTGAAATGGAAAAGAGATGCGTTCATTTTGATATTCAATTACAATGTTCAAACATTGTTTTACATAAAAGAGAAAAGTACATAATTGAACAAGTGTCTCATGAATGTTGTATTTATATTAATTGGGTAATAAATAACCAAGTGTCCCACACAAGCCATGGGAGTCGTTGTGACAATGTATCAAAATGAGCATTTTACACTATTGAAGATCAAAGAAAAGAAGACACATAATAAAGAACATAATCATCATTTCCTTTAAAGTCTTCAATTAATTCTAGAATGGTGCACCATCCTTGTTCCTGAGCTCTTGATAGACTTGCAAGAGATATCAAAATTTGTTAGAGCTCCAACTATGAACATTCCTATATGAATTATCAACAATAATGGAGAATGTTGTTAATGATACATTGAAGCAACTGAACAAGTGCAAGAAGTGTGGAAAACACCAAGGAGGAGACATCATAATAATATATTGTTTTAATCTAACATTGTTTGTTTCCATGTGCAGGTATAGGACAAGTCATGTTGTTGATCCAGTTGGAATATCAAAAAGCATGTGTTGTAAAAGGGGCTCCCACAAGGGCTGAGACCCAACATGCTATCCCTCAAGCATTCAAAGAGGGATTGATACATAAATAGATCCAGAATATTCAAGGAAAGACATCCATCAGATGAGTGCATCATAAAGTTCCAAAAGGACTCAAACACTTGACCATTTAGGACAGTCAACTCTTGAAGTGCAATGAATTGAAAATCATGAGTGATCAACTGCTTAAGTGCATGATCTCATAATGTGATAGTGAACATGCATACATAATTCCTTGTTTATAAATCATCAGTTATAAATGAATCAAAATGAAGATTCCAAAACATCATAATAAAGTGCTTCATATTTCAAAATATTCCATGCAAACATTGTATTCACATGATCATGTTGTTGTTTAGAAGATAAAAATGCATGAAGAGAACAAAAGAGAGGTTGACTCCATCAGTGATAGAGTGAAAAGTGGTTGTAAGTGAGCTATTGAAGGAAGAAAAATAATGAAAAGAGGGCATGTTAAGCCAACATGCAAGGCATCAAGTGTTGGGGAACAAATGCAATATGTCCCGTGGAGTCTAGAACAACATCATCAATGAAGAAGATTTTCAGAATAGGTGAGTTTTGCTTCAGAATTCCTATGTTGCAAATATATGGGAAAATCACATAGCCTTGACTCATTGAATGTGGAGCTAAAAGCATTCAAATTAAGCATTCAAATGTGATGATAAGCATCAAGTTCTCTACAGGGCTCATGTTTGATGCAAGTTAAGCATGTTCATAAGGATGAATCTCATTATTGGTGCATTTTGAAGAGTAAGTTCTACTTGTCCACTTTCTGAAAATGAGTAAGTGAAATGGCTACAATGACATATGTGAACAAATGAAACATTTTTGTATTCTAAAAAAATGATCAATACTAGGGTCTCAAAGCAAATGGGGTAGTGATGTCAAGTTTTCCATTAGAAAATGTGCTTATGCTACAGTGGTGCCATGGCAAGGGTAAATTTGAGAAAGAAAAGAATGATTCGAGCCCATTCAAAGTGGAGAAAGAAAACCTAGTTCACACTTTCATACCCAGGGCCTGGAGAGGCCAAAATTGTGCTTTCATGAGTCATAATACCTACTTAGGGTTTGTATTCAAAATGAAAATTCCAAAGGAAGGTGATAAGGGTTCAAACCTTAGTTAAGTGTTTTGAAATTGGGGAAATGAAAGCAATAGGCTTATGGCCATGAGGTTCTTGAAGACCCACGAAATGGAGAGGTTCACACCTATAAATGTATTCCATTCAACAACAATTCCATTGTTTACATGTTGAGGGTCGAGCCCTATCAAGTCCATTCAATAGAAAAAGGAAAAATATACATTGATGCTTGCGAATTAAACAATTGATGAGCCAATGAAAGCATAGGAAACAAAGTGAAAAGCCTACCATCGATGAGGGAGACTGAATTCATCAAAGAATCAAATGAGAAAAGCTTGACGATGGCTCCAAAAATAAAACCCTAAATCTCTCCATGGCGGCCTAGGAAGAGCCACAATTTTCACCAAGGGAGCCAATGCAAATGATCGACAAATACAACATTTGGAGCCCCTTTCTTGTTTTAGGGTTTTTACCCCATAATTGGCCCCATGTGATTTTTATCACATTTCTTTCCATTTTTCAATGCTTTGCCACCATCCTTTTTTCCTAGGCCAAAAGAAGCCTATGATATTTTATTTTTAATTTTTTTTTGGAGAAAATCAAACACAAACCATGTTCATTGATCCTTCATTAGGGTTTTCCCCTCTTTCATGCCTTAGAATATTTTCATACAATTTGTCTTGAAGGGTCAATATAGTGGATTTAAGTTTCATTTTTACCTAAGTACTGAGTTTTATGGGGTTTTCCTTGTGTCTTTTATCAATATATGTGATGGGGGCTTATTTTCTTTTATGATTTTTATAGAAAAATCAAATAGAAATCCTTGTATAATATTTTTATTTTTTCAAACTTTGATGCAAAATCAAAATATTTGAAATAGATAAAGAAAAAATTAGTGCATCTGGAAGTGAAATTATGAAAAATTAGATGTAACAATCAGGCATTCTATTTTGTAACTTTGAAACTGCACGCTGTAAAACACTGCCTAAGTAATGTTTCTATGAATTTCTTAAGTTGTTATTTTAAAATAAATTTGATGATGCACTTTAGGTCATATTATAAATTTCTATTCTTGGATTAAGTCTTGGGTGAGTTTGAAAAGAAGGTGATATATAGAGGTTTCTATTTTCAGTTTCTAGTAGTTAGTGCCTAATTTTGAGGCCTTTTTGGATCAACTTGTGGGTGATAGGAAGTTATTATCTTTTGTATGCTTGTTGGAGCTATTTTGGAGACTATTTTTTAGGCTTTTTGAGGGAGCTCAAAAATGTAGATGGAGCTACCTTTTGGAGGGACAACAATCTGATTTTTCTATTTTTGGCATTGCAGGTCACATTTTTGGCTATAAATATGAGAAAACTTGATTTTCTCAAGGTTCATAATTATTCAGTTTCTTGCTCTCTTAGCCATTTTTGAGAGCTTTGTAAACTCATCTAAGGTCAGATTTTGAT
>VDFB02112355.1:0-14900 GCA_007258455.2 Sequoia sempervirens | reverse complement strand
AGTGCCAAGAAAGGAGACATTTTGATTGACATATGGAAGGTAGAGTTGTAGCAGTACTCGCCTATATGCAGCCACTTAACCCAAGCTTTCTGCTATTCTGACACATAATTTCTCAAGTAGCCTTCCAACCACTTGTTCACCACTTCTGTTTGCCCATCAGTTTGGGGGTGATAACTCGTGCTTGGAGTGAGCACAGTACCACTCATTCTGAAAACTTCCTGCCAAAAAGTACTTAGGAACTTGTTGTCCCTATCACTTACAATATTCTTTGGCAACCCATGAAGCCTAAACACTTCTCGAAAAAACAAATCTGCAACTTGGGCTGCAGAAACAGTGCTGGTAATGGCAAAGAAATGAGCAAACTTGGTTAATCTGTCAACTACCACGTAAATGCAATCCTTCCCTTGGGCCTTGGGCAACCCAGTGATGAAATCCATTGAAATGCTTTCCCATTTTTGATTGGGAATTGGAAGTGGTTGCAGCAAACCGGCTGGCAGAGTATGCTCATTTTTATTTGCTTGACAAAATGTATATTCCCTCGAATGTAACGCTGAACTTCAACCTTTCCAAGAAAACCTTTCTCGGATCTGCCTATATAGGTCTGAAACCCTTTGGATGACCAGCAACTGAATGTCATGAAAATTCAAAAAAGAATCTTCTTCTTGAGCTTAGAATCACCCACCGTAAAGATTCTTCTATAATCGACCAATCCTCAACCACCTCGGGTACTTTCATCATGGAAAGTACCTTCCACGTTGGTTGCAACCACTGATTTTGCATAATCAGCAGCAACATGTCTCTCCAACCTATGTTTCACACAATGAGCTAAGATGAGGCCTTCCGAGAGAGCATCTACCACTCTACATTATTTTTCCCTTTGACATATTCAATGTCAAAATCGTAAGCTTGGAGCTTACTCACCCATTTCTGTTGCCTCTCATTCAGATCCTTTTGGTGCATAAAATGCTTGAGGCTGTTGTGGTCAGTCTTAACCACAAATTTGTTTCCCACCAAGTACTGTCGGAACTTGGCTAATGCATGCATAATGGCAAGCATTTCTTTGTCATAGATTGAATATGACCTTTCCACACCCCTTAATTTTCGGCTCTCAAACACAATTGGGTGTTTGTCTTGCATCAGGACAGCACCAACTCCTTCACCCGATGCATCACACTGCAGCTCGAATGGCTTGGAGAAATCAGGGATAGCCAAAACTGGGCACGAGCTCATGATCTTCTTAAATTTGTCAAAAACAACTTGAGCCTTTTCTGACCAAACAAAGGCTCCCTTTTTGGTGAGATCAGTAAGGGGAGCCGCATTCTGAGAATACCCCTTAACAAACCTCCGATAGAAACCACAAAGGCCCAAAAAGCCTTTCAACTGAGTCAAACTTTCTGGTGGTGGCCAATCAACCACTGCTTTGATCTTCTCCGGATCCACCTTTACTCCCTCAGCACTGATTATGTGGCCAAGGTATAATAATTCCTCCATTCCAAATTCACATTTGGAAGCTTTAGCAAACAGACTCTCAGACTCCATAATACTAAGCACTTCCTCCAAATGTTTGAGATGATCTCCCCAAGTCTTGCTGTAAATCAGAATATCATAAAAAAAAATCAATACAAACCGTCTTAAGTGATTCTGAAACACACGGTTCATGCAAGACTGAAAGGTGGCCGGCGCATTAGTCAAACCAAAAGGCATGACTAAGAATTCGAAGTGGCCATAGTGACACCTGAAGGCTGTCTTTTCCACATCTGATCCCCTCATACGTATCTGATGGTAACCCGACCTCAGATCAATCTTCGAAAAGAACTTAGCCCCATGTAGCTCATCAATGAGCTCATCTATTCTGGGAATGGGGTATCTATTCTTGATAGTGCTTTGATTCAAAGCACGATAGTCCACGCACATGCGCATGGTACCATCCTTCTTCTTTACAAGAACCACTGCAGAAGCAAAGGGGCTCTTGCTTGGTCGTATGAAACCCATCTCCAAGAGTTCTCGGATATTCTTCTCGATCTCATCCTTTTGCCTCTTGGGATACCGGTATGGATTTGTGATCACTGGTTTAGCTCCTTCCTTGAGCTCTATGATGTGTTCTGAACCTCGATCAGGAGGAGGTCCAGGAGGTAAATCGGCAAACACTTTACTCTTTTTGGTGAGTAAAGATTGGATATCAGGAGGATGCTCTACTTTAGTTTCAGCTAGACTTGCTGGAAGAATCATGCACTCAGCAGCCCATTCCACTTGATCATGACGTATCAACTTCGCCATCCTCTTGAATGATACAATCCGAGGGCCACCATTCGACATTCCTCTCAACACCACCTTCTTCCCATCGGATTGAAACTTCAACTCCATAGTTTGCAGATTTAGAGAGATCTCTCCAAGAGATCGCAGCCATTGAATGCCAAGGACAGCATCCGTATCTCCAATACTAACCACGTAGAAGTCATCCTTGACTTCGTAATTGCCCAATTGCATTGACATGTTCGGAATCCTCTTGGTGCATGAGATGTGAAACCCATCCGCAACCATAACTCTGAACCCTTCAAAGTCTTCTGTTTGCAATCCTTTCTTTGCCACCACAACTTCGTCAATGAAGTTATGTGTTGCACCAGTGTCAATTAGAGCAACAATACGTTGCCCTTTGATCATCCCACGAACTTTAAAGGACTCGTTCTTTTGAAAGCTCGAAAGTTGAGCCAATGTACCACCACTTTCTTTTTCACCTTCAGACTCTTCTGGAGTATTTTCTTCATCGCTGTCCTCAAAATCAGCTTGCTGATCAGAACAATCGGAATTGCTTTCATCAGCTATATAGAACTCAATTTGATGAATTTTAGCACCCTTTGGGCACACATGGTCTTGGGACCATTTTTCCCAACAACGGAAACACAACCCCTTCCTTCGGAGTTCATTGATAGTCTCTGGATCCAATCTTGAACCAGGAGGTTTCTGGGGTTTAAACTCCTTATGATGAGGCTTCTGATGAAACTTCTTCCCTCTGTCTCCTTTGTGAAAAGCTGGTTTGGAATGGAACTTTGCTTTGGGAGCAGCCCACTCCATGTTTCTAGCTTTTTTCAGTGCTTCTTGTAGGGACGGTGGATCAAAAGCTTTGATCCAACCCTTGATTGGCTCCATCAATCCTTCAGTGAATAGGATTACTAATCTTCTTTCTGTGATTCCAGTGACCATAACTGAAAGTCTTTGAAACTCAGCTATGTAGGCATCCACAGTGCCATATTGTCTCAACTGTGCCAACTCCCTAAAATGCACTTCTGGATCCTTCTTCTCGAACCTCTCAATGAGTCTATTGGTGAACTCATCGTAGCTAGTGATAGACCCATGACCTAAGGTGACTAGGCCATGGTACCACCATTCATGCGCCACCCCATCTAGGTGTCGCGTAGCGAATCTAATCGCTTCTTCTTCAGCCATTGGCCTAAGTGCCAAATAGTTGTCTAGTTTTTGTAACCAGGCTCGAGCAGAATTATTATCACTTCCATCAAAATGGGCAAGCGTAACCTTGTTGAGAGCTTGATTCCAATCTCCTTGTGCTGGGGTTCTTCTTTGATCATAGTTTCTCCCTTGGCCTCTATCCTTCCTTCTATACTCCATGTAATCATTGAAGGACATGTCAAGTTTTACTTCATCAGGAAGGGTGTCATACTCTGTTCGGCCTATCCTCACCCTCTCCAAGGATGAAACATTTTCTTCAGGATCAGGCTGTGGGATTGCTGGTGTCAAAAACGTGGGTTTGAATGGTCTAGCAGAAATGTAAGTGTTGCTCACTGCAGGTTGGGCAACATGACCATTGTGCGGGTTGGAAGCACTGTGCTCCCCGGTATGCCCTGTGTTGTGTTGTGGAATATTGGGACCCAATCTCCCCAACAGGAGAGAAAACATATCCATCATGGCATCCATCTTCTTATCGAGTCCTTGACCCAAATTGGCTGAATTGTCTATACCCTTCCCACTGTCACCTCTGTTGCCAGAACTTCTTTCATTATCCCCCATTTCTGTTTCTTGTGAAGGCTCCCAATTAGCCCTCAAAACCTCGGAAGCTGTGTGACCTTCTGGGGCTTGATGCAACTGTGTCTGAACTGTACCTCTCTTGTATACTCTTGCCAAATACCTCTGTTCTCTGTCACTCATAGAAAGCTGATTTCACAGGATGGCAGGATACGTGGCTCTGATACCACTGAAATATACCGAGCCAAATTTTTTCGTTTTTCAAATAACAGATTACAACATTCAAGCAAGTGCACCCGTTAAGGTTAGATGGATAAACCGAAACGTGCATGAAAGTAAACTCAAGATACAGAAGGGAACTCAACGTCAAGTATGTGCTACCCAATCCAAGGCGGAGTGAGGGGCGACCATATGACGGAGTGATTACAGAAAGCAAAGCTTGAAATGAAATGCTGAATAACGAAACTACTCAACACCCAGAATGTGCTTGCTCACCCAGAATGGGAAGTAGCTACCATAGGGCGGAGTTATACTATTTCATCTAGTACTGAAAACAAACTAGAAGGAAATGCGGAATATTGAATTCTACTCTACACCCAGGATGTGCTTGCTGACCCAAGACGGGAAAGTAGCGACCATAGGGCGGAGATGGATTACATACAATATCAAAATGCTGAAAGAGAGAACATTACAATATGACTGAGCAAGAATCTAAGACCGACAGTACTACTGCCAGCATACAACTTGAAAGATTACAACTTGCTTATCAATTACAATCCAACATATGAGAGACTTGCAATAATATTAGAACATTCCTTTGCTGTGAAAGAGACTGAAAGTGAAGTAATTAATTAATAGATCCAACCTTTGTGATGCTTGCCCAACCAACGATGAGTATGCCACAAGATCTCAAGATCCATTCACACTCGTCAAGAACAAGATGCAGATTTCTTCATTCTGTCTGACAGACCTGTGTTTTTCATCATAGAACAGCACATAGAAATTCCTTGGAAAGTTCGTATCTCCCTTAATACTCCATCAAACAATCTAAAATTGAATGCAAAACACAAATAGAATGATGGCGTCCAGCATAGGAACAAGAAACAGTACCAAAGATCAGATTATATTTAATGGCACGAATCCCAAGCATCTGCAGATGGTACGGCCCAGGTACAGGGGCGATTTTCAATTATAAAATCTGACAATGCTTCAAAAAATCTATAACCTTGCTCAAAGAGGCGCCTAGTCTAGACCAATGAGTTTATGCAATACCCATAAGACATATTTTTGTATTTTTAGATTTATCAATAAAACAACGAATCTGCTAAAGCTAATATGCTGAAAACAGAAAACTCTAATATGCTCAAACTGATCCTAAATGGATGAATGCGGATTACAATGCAATAATTCCAAGAACTCACACTAGACTAACAATCATCACTAGTCGTTGTCTTACAAACGAGAAGAGATGCCCAATGGTTAGGAGGTCTTCATCCCTCGAAGTGATCCAGATTCAATCCGGCAGCATAACGGTGTATTTTCCAAGATAACCCAAACTGATGCACAAGCCCTCTTTTTATAAGTTTCGTTTGACTTCACGAAACCCTAAAATCATCTTTTAGGTCAAATTCCCTGATCTCCTCAAGAAGGCGTACTTTCTCCTTCAAAGATTAATAAATGATATTTTAATTAAAAGTCAATCTTGAAAGGTGCGCCCAATATAAGCTTGCTTGACTTAGGCAATAATTAAAATAATCATTTAATGAGGGCGCCACCCTCAATGGCCCCTTTTTAAAACATCTTTAAGTCATTACTTCTAAGCCCAAGGTCAACATTAAAATATAATATTTAAATGTGCCTTTAATGAAATAACTTAACTTATCCCTCCGGAGGCGCACTGAAGCCAAAACTGATCCAAACATCTGACCACTGAAACAGGAAGTCAACCGAGCTGAACATCATCTGACAAGCTGCCAAAAATAGAATTTACTAAAAATAGTAAATTCCAAAAAGTACCCAGAATGCCGGAATGATCATACCACTGCGAAGCCCTCTGAAAACCCAGAAGGAATCCGCCATTAAAATTGACATCTTCGAACAATAACCTCCTCAAAATTAGGAAACCCTAATTTTAACTTCCGACTAGGCCTCCGGTTCCAAGGCTAACGGTCACCAAAAAGTCGCCTAAAAGGGGCACAAAATAACCGAATAGAGAAGATGAACAGACAGTCCACAATTGCATGGTTCCTAGGTATTAAATTCATGGATTATGAAGTCGACACCTTGTGTAGAGGATGACTTTCGAATGCTCTTTGATTAAAGGCTCACCTTTATTTACTAGCGCTTCAATATAGAATGGCATCAAATGATTTACACTCCCACACTATTAATACTTGAATTATTTATCAATGTCTCCAACAACTCCCTAAATTTTTCCACGATTCTTCCTTGGGCGGTCAGGAGAAATAAGACGACTTTCTAAAGCTTCTAATCGCCCATATAATATTATGCCTTCTTCATGTCGACCATACTCTTCAACTCATACGGCCATGGAAGTGTAATATCATTCCCGACTACAAAATTCAATACCTTTAATTTTTAATATTTACAATAATCACAAACCTAGCACTCCTTTGAATGACACCGTAGGATGGCGAAAGCCAATATCAAACACTAAAGAAACGCGACTAATTAATCATTTTAGCAACAATGTTCACGCAACTTCCTTGTAAATTCAAACAGGTTCAATATTTCTCATTGCTTATGATAAAGCAATCGCCAATCAAGATCACACCCCAAGGGAAATATGGCCTCCTGAACAATTCAGATATCAAATAAAAGATGGAGGACTCCAGATTATACCACAGCAAACCCAGACTTCCGCATTAATAATGACCCTTTTTTCTGAATTTTCCACAACTCAAATGCAATAGGTCTAATCCAAATGACAATGAACATATAATAGACCCAGAATTTTACTTCACTGCGAAGGTTTATGCACAAACCTGAATTCTGGTATGATAATATGCTGAATAATATTGAAGTTAAAATTCTAAAACATAATGTCTGGTCACCTTAATTCACAGACTCGGAGCCCAAACTGTGAATTCTCATTCAATCTTGACAATTTGTCTTCATATACATGATACCACACCTCAAAACTTCATTAAATTCACCACTAATTCCAACACAGTCCCTGAAGTGAGACTATCAGCTATCATCCAGGGAATATCTTTCAATTCCGGAGATGATAATCTTTGTGAAGGATTTCATCCTCACAAAGTTCTAGAAATTATCTAGCCAAATATCTGTTCCCAAAAACCAAATCCAACATCCTTGAGCAAATGCTCCAACAAACTCTTAATCTTCCTCACCCTGTAACTCCTCATGACTTCTTGAATTCCCTTGCTTTTCTTTTCACATTTAATTTAATTCTTTGAGAATTCACTTTAAAAAGTAACTTAGTTAATTAAATTAATCTTTCCAACTCTTAGTTACTTTTGCACTATTAATTTAAGTTGCCCCTTTTTAATTTCTCTTTTTGACAACTTAAATTAATGACACATAAAAATTGGGGACATTACACTAAAGGACGCACAACACAAGAGTATAGGAGATGATGGCTATATGAATGTTCAAGACCAGCGATACCCAACTTGACTGGTCCCCCCCTTTTTGTCCTTTCTACCACGCAAGCACCAATGATGGACCCAAACAATGGCAGTGGCTCCTTTCCTAATCGCAATTTTCCAAAGTGGCGATAATAATTTGATGCTTTGAACCTCCTTATTACCAACTGATATCCTTGACTACAACGATTAGAATGTTCATTCGACCACTCTTAATGACTCATACATTCACATGGCTCCCTTTCGTCACTGAAATAATGTTTATTTATTTAGCATGGATAAGCAGAAGTGTATGGCTCGAACTAAATAATTCTATGCAAAGATTTACTGAGGCTTCACTAGAAAATATTCTGATTTCATTCAATTTCTCCTCTAAAAAAAAGGTATCAACAGTACTAAAATTTGTCTCTACAAACAATAAACCTCATATTCAAAAACTTGTCGTTTTCAACGACTTCACAAATTTCCCCAAAACTCCAATCATTTAAATCCACGCAAGAAACCTACAAAGGGTTTTCGTCCTCCAAAAGGTTGTGGTGAGCTCTGTTCAACCAGTAATTTCTTGTTCTGAAAAGCAAAACCAGCATGCCTACAAAAAGACTCCTGAAAACTTTTATTCTTTCTCCCCTTCATAACTCCTCACCATCTTCTTGAATTCTCGCATTTGCCTTCTTAATTTTATTATTTTTAAGAATTCACCCAAAAGTGACTTAATTAATTTACTTTAACTTTTCCAGAACTTAAGTCACTTTTGCACACCATTAAAAATAATTAATTTTTCTTTTAATTTAATCTTTTTTGACAACTGAAAATTAATTATTTAATTATGATGCTGATGAAGAGGTGTGAGTCCCTCTCATTTAAGGATATTAAAAAGAGTAAGCAAATCATTTGGAGGGATGAATGGAGGATATCAATCAAGTGGAAAAAGAAGAAATAGAAAAAAAAGCTAAGACATCAATTCAGAATATTATATTGAGAGCAGCAATAAATAATATTCAGAAAATAATTTGTTGCAGCCATTGAGGATAAATTTATTAATTCATCAAGAGGTGTAAAACAAGGAATATCCCAATAAGGGACATTACAACCTATTATCCACAATTACAACATTAATTTGCTCCTTACACTACTTACCCTTACTATCCAACCTTCCTTAGCAAACTACTTTTTACTCCCATCCATAGTTAAGTGTGCCCATGCTAGATTTGACAATTTTAAAGAGTGTTCCTTTGCATCCCATTCACTTTTTTTACAAAGTTTCAGGCTAGCCCGTCATTGTATCGTTTCCCTATCAACTAGGGCATTCTGGTCACAATCACAATTCTCCCTAATTCCCCTACTTATAGGCACAACCAATTAAAATTCAAAATGGCAATCTTTGATAAAGTACTCTAGAAACATCTAAGCATATAAGTCTTAGGTTCTTGTCTCTACATAAAGTATAAGATTTCTTAGTGTTGTCACCTTACAAACCCATTTTTGGCCTCCTAAATCCATATGGAACAAGACAAAAAAGAAAAAGCTATGACAAAGTTAAAAAATTCTATAAATCCAAATCACACTCTCAAAAGGTGTGTTTATACACTTATCCTTGGTACACTACCTACTCTACTCAAAAACTCAAACTCCAAAGTTGGATTCAACATAGCACAATACACCAATAGACTATAATAGAAGGGAAAATTTACATCATACAGGTCACTTGCCTTTTCATGCATGTTTCCAATCCTCAAAAAGCCATTAGCTTCAATGGGTTCCAAGGAAAAAAGGAAAAGTCCTAATGAGGTAAGCATTCTTATATACTTAGCATAATATAGCCATCACAAGATGTACTCAATAGCATCACCATTTAGCCCATGTCTAGCCCTACCAAGTACTCTATTTCTATATGTTACAGCTGCTAGTCTTGAGGAAGCAATTGGGATGTCTTTCTTTGAGTAAAAATTTATTCGCCTTGGTTGGACCCCCATTCCCCTACCTATCATCTTCTCCTTCATGGACATCTTGTTTTTGTTGCAAGGTGTGTTCCCTTGGTCTCCTTGTGTTGTGTAGCACAGCGCTCGGGTTCGTGACATGGCTTAACTACCTCTCGTGGATTCATTAACTCTGGTGGTTGTATCGGGCATTAATAGGTCGATCTTTTGGTGCAACGGCAACAATCTGTGCAACAATTGGTATCAGAGCCTAGGTCACGGGTTCAAATCCCTCACTTGCATTTTGGGTAGGGGGGGGGAGGGGGAGGAATTGTTGCAAGGTGTGCGCCCTTGGTTTCCTTGAGTTGTGCAACACAGCGCATGAGTTAGTGACATGGCTTAACCGCCTCCCATGGATTCATTAACTCTGTCGGTTGTATCAGGCATTAATAGGCCGACCTTTTGGTGTAACGGCAACCGTCTGTGCAACAGTTTCCAAGTCTCCCATTTTCATAAGAGTATTTTCATCTCTTTTAACACGTTCTAACAAGTTGCAAACTAAGTCTCCCATTTTCAAGATGCTCCCTCTCAATCATTTCTTTATCTTTCAAGGTTCCCACTTAACTCCAATTGGGACCTACATTTACACATTCTTTATCATTCAAACCTAGCCTAATCCTTTTCATGCGGCCATCAAAACCTCCTTTCACCCTACTTATTACAATCCTTTCTACACTATTCAAATCTAACCTAGCCGCTATCCTCATTAGCTACCTAGGCCTGTCATAATACAAATCCCTTGAAACCTACTACTTGCATTCACATATATATACACTTAAACTCATTTTCGTATGCTAGCATTGCATTTATCCTTATAGTCTTGCATCATTAGGGTATCACAAGTAATTCTTGCCCCCGCTACAAGCAAACCAAAACACAAACATGCATCTTCTACAACAAAAATGTAAGTCAAATACACATATTTCATTTACTTCATTCATTTCCAATCATTTCAAGCATTTACATTTATTTTGGAATATTTTTCCACCAAGCACTATCATGCATTACACTATATGACCATCAATGAGCCTCATCAAGGCATATAAGTACACATTAAAATGACTTTATAAACATTCTTTTTGTTGAGACCTGTGGCCGCATTAATCTCTCAAACTCAATATTGGTATGGGTCATCTAAAGTGTTTGTTGAGATATATGTTGTATGTCACTACCTTAAGTGATTGCCTTCATCCTAGCATCCAAATGATGACCCTCCAAGCCTCAGAAGGGCATGTATGTAGACCTAAAAACAACCTTACTAACATTTTAATTTGTTGAAACATATGACACATTAACATCCCAAATTAAGGGTAAGTCAATTTAAGTGGTTATTAAGAGATGTGTCATAGATCATTGCTTTTACTTAGTTTCCTTCCTCTTAGCATCTTTGTGATGATCCTTATTGTGCCTTCATATAGCCCAAGATGTGCCCCCATGCAATTTCCTAATATCCTCATTTTGACCCTTTAATACTTAAAACCCCTCATTGGACTGCTTAGAACCCCTTAGAAGCCATTTTAAATAAACAATAACGTTCATTTTACCCTATTTAGGCAACATCACAATCCATGGTAGGTGATGTCCATTTTACATTATAATACTATGCACAAATTCCTAGTGTTCTCAACTATTTTCGAAATGTGATTTTAGGGTTTAGACCACTATATACACACTTTCCATAGTTATTCCCAAAAGTAGAATTAGATAATTGATATGGTTTCACTAAATTTATTGAAATAGTAGATGCCCTACATTGCAAATAAGATAAACAAAAATTTTGATAATATCTTATGAAAGATCAATTTTACATTGTACACAACAACTTTTATAAAGCCTCAACCTTTTCCCATAAATAACTACCTATCAACTACCAAGAACCACCCCACCCAACAATAACATCATTTACTTACTAATATAAACTAAACACTAACATTAAGGACCAACTAACATTTATTTACTAAAACAACTTGACATAATAACTATGATTATACTATGGAAAAATCTAACTAATTGATATGGCGTTGCCACCCTCCTCCCGCATCTGCGAATCCTTCACCTCCAGCTTGTCTTCTGGGCTTGACCATGGCCTCTACTTTCCTCCACACGATTTGTTCTCTACACTGGGTTGGGGTTGCGGCATCTGCTCAACCTAATCCTTCCTATGATTCCATTGTCGAGCTCGTGCCCTTGCGCCTGACTTCATCCAATGGGGGAATGCATGCCTCTATGGGCTCGAGTAGGGGCTCTGCCAACAATGGTGGTAATGAATCAAAGGGCATTGTTGGAGATTTTCTTGATGCTCAGAGTGGGAAAGTTTTTGGTCAGGGTTTCATGTGAATGGTTACTCCCAAAGCTGCGACCGTGATTGATCATGAAAATGCCTCTGGCATCTAGGGAGAATGTTCATGACCCAACTACAATTACCCCTTAATCCACCATAGCATCCAAGAATTCGCCTCCTGGGAAGGGTCTCATTGCTAGGTGATCATTTTTGGATGTTGTCAAAGGTGCCTCCCAAACCTCTTCTAATTTGCCTCAAAAACTGAAGGAGCTCACTAGTATGGATTGCAAGAGATTAGTCAAATGTTCTAAAAAACCTTTGAATATAAATTTTGATGACAAGTTAACGAAAGAATTAAATGAAAATGAAGATTTTTTTTCAGAGAATGGGTTGATCGAAAGGTATAACCACTTCTAGCCAATCCTTCCTAATCTGCAGAATTGGATAGAAAATTCATGGATACCCTTAATGGA
This sequence comes from Sequoia sempervirens, assembly GCA_007258455.2. Classification (NCBI taxonomy): domain Eukaryota; kingdom Viridiplantae; phylum Streptophyta; class Pinopsida; order Cupressales; family Cupressaceae; genus Sequoia; species Sequoia sempervirens. The sequence goes on along the minus strand of VDFB02112355.1, from coordinate 2,563 downwards.
AGAAAAAATAGAAATCTATCCATGCACTATAGGTTTTTTCACTATGGTTTTTGACAACAAGGACAAAAATACAATATTAAGGTATGTTTGGACATGGGGTCAAAGTATGTTGATGCTGAAATCATGGCATCCATATTTTAACCCGTCTACTGAATCATTTTCACTCATGCTAGTTTGTGTTCGACTTCCAAATCTACCCCTCCATTATTGGTTTGAAGCTTGCTTTGAAGCGATTGGTAATTCCATAGCAAATTTTATCACTACAGATAAGGATTCCACAGATTATATTCACACAACCTTTGCTCGAATCTTGGTGGAATTAGATACTTCCAAGGACCTCCCAACAGAAATAATTCTGAATGCCAATGTGCAAGGATGGAAGCAACCTTTGGATTATGTACGTTTAACCTTCAGGTGCCAAAGATGCTTCAAGACTAGACACATAGCAGCAGAATGTCTGAACTTTAAGACTCAAGCAAAGAAGGATGCCTCTTGGTGGAAAGGGGCCTCTCCCAAACACTACATTGACAAAAGCTCTTCCAAGAGGCACGAATCTTCCCAAAAATTTGAGGCAGGGAAAGAGAAAGAATTTCAAGCTAAGGGGCATTCTACTGAGGCAAATTTGGACCAAAAGCAGCCTCAACAATTAGATACAGGCAATTTAAATCCATCAAAAGTCGGTGATTCTCAGATAGCTTCCTGGGATCCAATAGTCAAATCCCCTTCAGAAACTTCAGTGAGTGGTAAGAGGTCACCCATATCGGGCGATGAGAGTATTACACAGGTTGTATCTCAATCTAATGGCCCCATAAAAATGCAAAATGTCGATGGTGGGGAGAATGAGTGGCAAGAAGTGCAGAAAAAGAAAAAGGAAATCCTCAAAACTAAGGAAGATTGTAACAAAATGCAATTGCGATCTCACACCAAATCTGGTGTCAAGATTGCAACCTAAATTGATAAATTTTAGGTGGTAAAAGCAGATGGACAAAAAGTCACCAGGCTTTGGTATTTTTCTTGGTGATGATATGTAATGGACAGTAGTCCAATTTCTTGTAATCTTTATTTTCTGATTAAATTAAAAGAAAACTATGATTATACTATGAAGGTCTATCTTGAGTAGTAAATAAAACTTGTTTGTGTTGATGTTATTGTAGCAGCGGGAGATTCTTTCTCCTATGAAATTCAAATAATTAAATAACATTTTGAATGAGGCCGACTCTTGAGATAAGTCATCGCATTTCAATAAATAATAATTTATATTTTTTATTTTATGATAGCCGACTTAAATTAAAAGTTCACCACCACCTTTTGTAAAAGACGCCTCACTTTGAATAAGGCCGACCTTTCATGAAGAGTCACCTCCATGTGTATATAAGCAAGGCGTCTACTTCTCCATTTATCATCCAATTAATTTCAAGTAAAAGTTCGCATATTTTCTGGAGGAGTTCGCTATTATCAGCAGATCGATTTATTGCATCAAGGAGATCGACTTGTGTAAAAGTCATTATTGCTTGTTAAATTTGCATCTAGAGAGGTGTTGTTACATTACATCAGATCGGCCTAGAGATTGGCCATATTGTAAAGCAAATTGCTGCTCATTTATTCAATATATAAGTGATATATTGTTGCTGGGTTTTTTCTCCCTCAAGAAGGAGGGTTTTCCCAGGGTATATGATGTGTTCTATTGTTTAGATTTGTTTTATTTTTGCTTAATTTAAATCTGGTCATAAAATTAACATGGTATCAGAGCGGGTTTAAGCAAGATCGAGATCAGATTTGTTTAAGCAGCGAAATCTTCTTCTCATCTAAGGGAGTCAATCTTAGCTTCAAAAATGGTGAACAGACTCAAGGTTGAAGATAGGCTTGATGGTGCATCTAACTTCACCTCTTGGAAGTTTAGAGTTCTTATTGCATTGGAAGAGAATGATCTTCTCGATTTCGTGGAGAGTGAGGTGCCCAAGCCTTCCGATGAGGCTGAGAAAACTCAATGGCAGAAGAATGGCACGAAGGCTAAGAAGATTTTGATTGATTCTGTGAAGGATCACCTTGTGCCAATTATCTCCAAGTTCAAGACGGCCAAAGATATGTTCAAGACTTTGGAAGGATTGTATGAGATCAATAACACTAGCAGAGCTCTTGCATTGAGGCAACAGCTTCATCACATCAAGATGGCTAAAGGAGATTCAGTCATTTCCTTCTTCATGAAGATCATTGAGTTGAAAGATCAGCTATATGCCATTGGAGATATAGTTGAAGATAGAGATTTAGTCATGTTGGCACTGAATGGTCTTCCTCAATCTTGGGAGCCCTTTATCCAAGGTATCAGTGGAAGATCCAAATTACCTAAGTTTGATCATCTTAGAGCTGATTGCATTCAAAAGGAATCCAGGTTGGTAGCAAGAGGTAATGGACGAAGCTCTCACAATGAAGACAATCATGTTCTTGCTGCTCAAACTTCAAGAAGGAAAGGAAGAGAAGGGAGAAAAGGAAATTTCAAGAGGAATAGAGAAAGGAAATCAAATTCTGCTCCTAAACCAAAGAAGAAAAAGGATCTCTCCCATAT
>VDFB02112354.1:0-15108 GCA_007258455.2 Sequoia sempervirens | reverse complement strand
AGTGAATTTTAAATTCACAATGATTGGAAGAATCTAGTGGATAAGACAATGTTCCCACAAGGTGGGAGTTTGTCACATGTGACTTGATGTGACAATTCAAAGGTTCTAGAAGATGTATGGGAAAAGGGGATTCTTGGAATAATAAAAAAAAATTAAAAATTTCTTAGGGGGTGGGAAGAGTTGACCAAGGTACTAATTAGGTTTGACTAATCAGTAATTAGAGGATAATTAGGGGTTAATTAGGATTAAAAGCCAACTTGCAAAAGTTGGAGGATGTGACACATCCTAATCAAGGATTAGGCATGTGCATATCCTTAATGAAGAGATTAGGAAATGGATTAGGATTAGATGAAAATGACATGTGAGGAATTAAATAAATGTAATATTTATTTAATTTATTTGATGAAAAGAGGATTAAGGAGGGTAAGGTATTTAATTATTAATTAAATACCTTAGGGATTTGGCAGAATTAAAGATATTAATTAAATAATAGTAATATTACTTAATTAACTCGGATAAGAGGATGTTTTAGATGAAAAGTGATAAATTTGGATAAATTAAGTGTCCAAATTTGGATGTCTACAAGTAGATTATCAAAAAAAATTTGAAAAATATGAGTGCACCAGATATTGAAGTCCTTGATGCAACAAAAAAAAATTTGAATTTCAATACATACAAAAAAAGTTACACGTTATATGGTCCGCCTATGTCTGAATTGTAATTGGTTTTACTTTGAAACTTGATTAAAGAAAAAATATTCAATAAAAAACTATTTAACCAATTGGAAGCATTAGATATCAAATTTATAAATCTAAATTCGAAAGAATTAGAATTTTATTCTTTATGGAAAAAGAGTTATACATTATACGATGAGCGCCATTCCTTAAAAATGTTGTTTTATGAAAAAACTAGTTTTTGAAGAAAATGGAAAAAAGGTGCAATCTGATTCCAAAATTTTTGAAAAAAATATATTTAGAATCTATAGACAAAATTTCACAAACCATTAGTTTGCATCATCTTCAAATTCCTCATGGTTTAGCTGCTATAGGTGCCCGAAAGTAAAGATTTAGTTAGAAACAAATATTTCAGTGTCTAGATTGGCCAAAAATTATAAACTAGTATTGTGGGATCACCTGTATGTTTGGTGTAGTTCTTATTGCAAGCATGTTGGCTGTTGCAACAAAATGTTTATTTAATAGCATTATCTTCGCGTTTAGAATCCAATTAAAAGTTTATATTTTTGCATTACAGGGTTACTTTCCTTTTTAAAATAACCTTGATTTTGTTAACAAAAAAATTAGTATGTTATCATATTCCTACCAGGTTCATATACTCACTTTCACAAGGGCGAAGAGTCTCTCTAAGTTCTAAGGAAATTCACATGTATACGTCATGTTGTTTGTGGATTTAATGCTTAATTAATCATTAAGCAATCTTAATATTATGCTATGTTGAGGAGCAATTAGCTATAGAGGCTTCATGTTATACATTGTGCCTAATCGGTATCAACTCCTACTGCCAAAGGGAGGTTTACAAATTAATTTTTCCTCTGTCCAAGCCTACATGTGTCAGATAGAAAAAAGGTAGATATGATTTTCCATGTTCTTACGTTTTACAAATTTTCATTGCACTTGCATTTGTGGTCATATAAGGAGATTTGGGTTTTAGTTGTCTAGAAAATGGTGTTTGGGTTTCTATAGTTTATTTTTATTTTTTTTGGTTTTGATAGTATTTTGCAATTTGGGGAAACTCGATAGGAGTAATTTGATACTTGTATATATCTACGTTTTTTTATAAATGTGATTTGAGATTCTCTTATATCCACGTTTTAAATTGATTAATTTCTTTTGATAAGTTATTTTATTTAATTTTATGTCCTTGAGAACACTAATGTTGATATTTCTTATCTATAATAAAAATATAAAATTCATATCCACACTTTTTTTGAAGAACTAGAATAAAAAAGAGTTTAGGCGTTAATGGAATTATTATTCCCTACCTTTGGATTCTTAATCAATATATTTTATAAATTAAAACAATGTGTTATTATAATTACCATGGTTATCAAAATGTTTTCTCATTAGTATTTATACTATATCTATGGATTCTTTAATCATTATTATTCCTACAAATATTTATAGTTGATATAACAATCAATGAAAAGAGAAAATAAATCCAGAGAATTTTAACTCTGTATAAACTTGTATTTACCAGCTGCCTCCATGACTCTTCATTTTTTTTTTACCAGTTCCTAGGGTTAGGGTTTTTCATTTGATTCCCATCATATAAAAAACTTTAAAAAAAAAAATAGCATGTAAAATGCAAAAGTCACTTCTAAATCGTGGAACGTTTACAAGTATTTGAGTTAAAAGATTTATGTGGAAGCTTTAAGTTAAAGCATACCATGCGAAAAAATAAAGTAAATCAACAAAGAACTTTTCATGTATGAGATTAATGCCATGTGGGACAAGCGTTGAAAATTCCCTTTTAGGGCTGCGTGCGAACCCCTCATAATGAGCTACCTTTAACATTTAAGTTCATCGTTATATTTCTCATGTTAAAGGAAAGTGGGGGAATATATTCCCATTCCGTTTCAAGGGGTTATATTAATTTAAAAAAAGATATTTTAAGAAAAATAAATAAAAAATTAGGAATTACTAGAATTTCTATAATCTTTCTTTTGTTTTTTTTTCCTATAATAAAAAAATACATTTATATGAAACAAATGATACCCATTTATTTGCATATGATATTTCATTATTTTAATAATTTTAGTGATATTTATTATTTATTTATTTTTACATACGTAAATAATAAATAATAGTTGAAATATGTATGTAATGATATATATCGATAATATTGAATAAATTTGATAATTTATTTTTATGTTAGCTCTGGTGTCATGCAATTTTTTTTTTTTTGGAATGTAGATGACTTAATAGAAAATATTTAATCATTTCACACTCAATTGAATTATCTCAAGTTTCTCTTTAAAACATAGATTCAAAACAAAATTGAAATGGTAACTCACTAATTCTAAATGGCAATTTCTTAGTGTTGTTCTTTAGATATCCAAAGAAAATTCCATGTCTTTGGGAACTAATGCACTTCATTTTTCCTGCTGAAATTTTTTTATGATTTTTCTATGTTACTAATTTAAAAATAGATTTGGTTTTGTACTTCTTGGTATGAATCTAGTCAGTAGACAATTTCTTTAATATTAGAGTATGTGTAAGATGAAATGGGACACAAATATGTAGGTTTTGGATGACAAGAAAATAGTAAAAATGTGCATTTTTAGCTTTGTGCTAAATTATCTCTTTTGCATAAACAATGAATGCATGTGCACCATAACCATTATGAAATTTTTGTCATGGTAGAAGTAATGATTTTGGTTTGAGAAATAATGTCTTTGGGTGTTCTAGAGTTAAATTTGTTTTTTTTGGTTTCCTCTCCCTTCTTGATGTTCGTTTTAACTACCTTCTTTCCTTCTTTCTAGGGAATCAATAACATTTTAGATATCAAGATTGAAATTTAATTTTTATTCTATATATATATATATATATGATATATATATATATGTATATATATATGTATATATATATGTATATATATATATGTATATATATATATGTATAGATATGTGGATATGTATATATCCCATATATATATATATGTATATGTATATGTACATATATATATATATATATATATATATATATATATATATCCTTTGGCATTGAATAATATCAATTTATAAATCCATAGTTTGAATAGTGATTATTTTGATTAGACATGTTGTATGATATTCATGAAACTTCAATTATAGGAGTAAATTGATGTTCATCTTCACCCACACTTTAATAGTAATGGATGGAGATTCACTCAATCCTAGCTAATATTCGTTAATGTCGATATAACAAATTCAACTATTTTTTTTGGGGGTGTGGTTTTATTGTTGATGTGTACTTAGTATGTTAGTTTGGTCACTTCATACCATGAGTAGAGAAACTTTTATAATCCAATGGTTTGGGTTCTTTATTTGCAATAGTTGCTATTTTGATTCCATGGAATTCATTGAGGAATTAAGTGATTTGTTACAATTTTAATTGTGTTAACAGATCATAAACTTAGTAAGTTGCTACTTTTGTTCTTTATGTTTTATAACATGTTAGAAGAGATAAATGTATTTTTAATGTGTTCCTTATTGCCCATTTTAGGAGTGTTCATTATTTTGAGTATTAAGCCTTGGAATTCAATTGTAGTGTGCCTGATTGGGTTTAGATAAGTTATCATAGACTGAGTCTAACCTCATAATTGTTAATATGCCCTTAACAAGTTTTCCGATCCTCGGCTTCATCTAAGTGGGTGGCTATTGACTGTGAAACTGTATGGGGAAATGGACCCTAGAAGGGGTTGCATACCCACTTTTATGCACATAATTCTATTTTAAATAGAGGGTTTAATTTTTAGCATGTAACAAGGTTATGGTGTTATAAGTATGAATGAACTTGTGTCTTTCATTGAAAGCTAATGGTTACGCCTTGCGAGAATAAGTCAAATGAGTTGGAGAAACTCATGTTATCAAACTACCATGCCTCTGCAAAATATATACCTAAGAAAGGCCATCAAGTGATGAGCCCCTGATGAATTAGGTCGGGCCCCTAAGACTATTTTTCTAACTCTGGTATGTGACTTGTTATTTTCTCTTGATATTGTAAACTACCACTTATTTATATAGCTTGTCCTAGTAATCATGTGCTAACTATCTTTGATCTTATGTGCATGCCAAGCCATGTAGTCCTTGCAGGTATAGTTATTGGGAGCGAAGTATTTTTGACATGATGGAATGTAAGAGGTATGTTAAGCTGACCCAAAGTAAGCAGACTCTATTGCTAAAAATAGTAAATCATTTCTATCTTTGCTTCTAACTAGTGTGTTTATTGACTATAGTTGTAAGTAAAGAATTGTGTTGTTATTGTCTTTCAAGTAAACAAAGAAAAGAAAAAAAATATTTGCAAAAATTAGTAAAGTCATTGTGTATTCATTAGGTTATTTTTACAGTATAAAATTTGGGCATCACAACATATTTCACATGGGTTTTTGATGTCATTTCACCCCTCGAAGGCAAGGTCTTGGAAATTTGTGCTAGGACCCATTCGCCCTAGGTGGCGAATGGGTCATGACTTAAAAAGGACCCCCTTTTTGAATTTAATTATGTCGGGATTTTAATAATTTTCATTTCTAGATCCGAGGTCAGCTTGAATTATTCGAATTTTGGTGTTAATTCTAAAAGTATGTATAAATATAAGGTTATTTTACATAATTTCAACTAGAAGAAGATTTCAATCAAACTATGTTATCCTCAAATCCAACTATGCTTGATGAACACAGGAAAACCCCCTACAAAATTGCTTCATTCCGTAGGCTCGTGCACTCTAAGCACGCAAAATGAGGTGAATTTAAATTTTCCTTCATGTGTGGTCTCGAGCCTCGAATCGTCCCTTTAAGAACTCGTCTTTCGCCATTTCTCAAAAAACCTTCAAAATGAATGTTTTGTCATTTTTCAATTTCTGGGAGTTAGAAATTTTTTTCCTATGCAAGGGTGTTATTTTTCAGTGCCCCTACATGAGTACTTTTAAAAAATTCTCTAAGTGTAGAGGCGTTGATTTTCAATGCCACTACACTTTCTCTCTCACCCTTCACATGTTGGAGTGTTGTTTTTTAGTGCTTTTGCATGTGCTTTCTTATTCAAGTTTTTCAATGCATGAGTGGTGATTTTCACCGCCTTTGCATTTTATGTTTTTCCAAATTTTGAATATGTCAGGGTAGTGAAAATCATTATCCTTACATATTCCCACCTAGTTTCCCATGTGTGGAGTTAATGAACCTTGTGTTCATTAATGATTTTTCATTAATAATGTTTTAAGAGATTTTTAAGTCCTTTTGTCTTCATTTCTTCACGTTTAGTTTTGATTCCATCCTCCTTTGGCTCTTGTGAGTACATTGGAACTCCTAGATTGTGTCAAAACCATTATATTGAAAGATCTACACATTTTGTGTCTCTTCATCATTTTAGGGTTCACCACCTTATCATCGATAGGTATGTTGTTGATTTCCTCTTAAATGTTTGAATGTTTTTGTTGTTCCCATATTGATCATTTGGTTTTATATGAATGTTTTTCACGTCATTTTCATTTGAAGAAATGCATTTATCTTTGTATGTTCATTTCATAGGGTTTTTGTTCTTTTTATATCCTTTTGCAAACATTCTTGTCATTTGCGTTTCTTTCCCTAGTTTTCTTTTTAGGTATCATTATCTCCCAAATAATTTTTACAGCTTTATGCTTTGAAGTTGTTTCAAGGTGTAGGGGCATCAAAAAGTTTTGCCATGTCCTATGTATTACCCTAGACGCTAGAGATGTATGAGTGGTATAAATCACCGCTAACAAATTCATGTCTCCCCCTAGTGCATTGGCATATATTTTCATTGCCTTGTGATTTTTTCTCGAGTTCATACACGTCTTACTGGTGGTTTTTACCATTTTTATATATGTATGAAGATTTTCATATACATGTGTTGAGGCGGTGATTTTCACCACTTCGACATGTGTAATGATGATTTTCGCTCCTACAAAAGCCTTGTATTCCTTAATGCATAAGCGGTGATTTTCACCACCTCTGCATGCAAAGGTTTATCCCAAGCAAGAGATGTGAGGGCAGGGTTTTTTTCTGCTAGTGCACGAAATCACCTTTCAGAAAATGTCAAGGTGCTAAAAATGACTGCCTGAGCATTGAACTTTCCAAGTCTTTTCAAGCATGTAAAAGTGCTACTTTTAGCATCGTTACTTGAAATGCAGTTCCTCAAGGTGTAAGGGTGCTAATTTATAGTGCCCTTGCACCAAAATTAGAAATTTGGCTAACACTCAAAATCCTCTACAAATGCATTATGAACCTCGTTCCTTCCACATTTTCCCAGTTTTTCATGCTCCATAGCTCATGTATGCTCGCTCCAAACTACTTGCCTAGTTTCACGTATTTCAATTGCTCCTACAATGCTTATGCTCCTAACATTGAATAAATCCATGTTTCCTTGTAGTTGCCTTCAACTCCTATCAGGTGTTCTTCAAAAGGTGGTTTTTAGTGATCTCTTGCACTGTTAATGACAACTGAGGAATCTCCTTCATCATCTAAGAAAAACAAGATGAAATATAAGTATCAAGGCATTCACCTACCCACAGTTGTAACATCCAAGATTGACAAGATCAAGGATACAGAGATTGGTCACCTTGACATGGAGGAATTTGTTAAAAGAACAGAAAAGAAACCCTTGGAGAAGGATTTGGAGGCCATTGTCCACAATAATCTTCATCGAGTGGCCTCATTTCCAATAGTCTCTCACTACCTAGAATTTGTTCTATAGGCTGCTTCACACTATTTCAGAGATGACATGAGTGTTAGGGATTCTTTAGGGCAGATAATGATGAGGTTAGATCCATATTTCTTTGACATAGTTTTCAAGTTTACAAACATGGAAAAGTATACAAATATTTTGATTCAACAAGGCCAGGAGGCTTACGACAAAGATCAAAAAAATCCAAGTAGTTGATCAACACACAATGGTTGAAAATTTTGTAGCCCACCATTTCTAGATGGCCTAAAGGTCTTCAACATAGTGACTTTAAAGAAGATGTTTGAAACATGATCACTCTTCTAAGCAGGTTGAAAGGTTTACCTGTCTCATCTAGTTTCTAGGAATGGATGTATGAGTACATCCGAATCATCAAGAGGAAGAAGACACACATAGATTGGGGTACATAGATTAGTGATGAGATTCACGAACAACTAGTCAATCTACAAACAACCTTGAAGTTCTACATGACCTCCTACCTAGTGTATGTTGCTACTATCATGAGACAATTTCTAGGATTATAAACTAAAGGAAATAATAGTGTTGTGCTAGTGTATAAATTCTACTCTCAAATAACTTTGAGAGGAAGCATCAAGCATTTAAGAAGAGTGAATGATGCTTTCTTTGCACCTTTTCTTTTCACACTTGATCCAACTCTAGAAAAGAAAAGAGTATCTAATGAGGCATGTAAAGTTGTCAACAAGTTTGGATATGTTTTCATGCATTTTCCTATGTTTACATATTTAAGAGTAGGGTGCTATACAAGATGCCCATATATGTTACCAAGATATTCTTATGACAAGTGGGTGTTAATGGAGTTATGCAGACAACTAATTACAATGCATATAGAATATCAGGCTATTCACAAACCAGACTTTAGGTTTACAATTGCTATTGGAAGATACTCAATTCAAAGTGTACAAAAGGACAAATCAGGAGCAACAAAGATGTAGATTATGACCATAAGGTCATACAAGTATAGGCATGATTTTGCCTATAGAGATGTAAAAAGAAAAATCAAGAAAGGTCATAGTCATGTGCATCATTTTAAAGACATATGGGTAGAATGTAGAGATGAGGAAGACATCTGGATAATGGAATTCTGTAGACTTACTATGGAACAAATCATATATTTAGGCTTGGTAGGTCTTCCAAAAGATTTTGAAGATCCTAGTGACATTCTAAACTTTGTGTATTATGAAAAAGGGATTGCAAGTAAACCCTTGCCTCTAATCCAATGTTCCAAAAAAGAGACTTTGTGTATGATTCTCAAACTATGCCTTACAATAGTATTGCTAATAGGACACCAAGTTGTAAAACTTATACAAGATTCACAAACTTAGTGTACAAACCCAAAATGGAAAAAGGCTTAAAATGCAATGCAATGACCTAGAATGTAATGTGTAAATGCAAATTTTAGATTCTAAACATATGCTAATTTTCTTATTACACTATGTAACAATTTGAAAATGAAATCTTGTAAATGCACTTTAGAAATTAGGCAATGTACTAAATGTACCAAATTAAGCTAGATATCATGAAATTAATGAAATAGAAACTAAGCAAACTGAAACAAAATTTTGAAAGTAGTGAACAAAAGCACAAAAATGAAGATTTTAATTTCCAAAAATGCAGATCAGGACTTGATCAAGGACTCATTCTCCCTTTGGTGAATGGGTCCTAGATGAGGTTTTTGAAACTAATTTTGACATATTCTTAATTATTTTCCAGTTGTTTCAAGATTCAGGTTTGCTAGAGTAAGTTTTAGGTTATTTTTCTATAAAATGCAATGTGAAATTTAAGTGCAAAATGTGACAAAATGATGAGCTAAAAGACCTAGTTTGATATGCAATTTTGTTTCAATTTTCAAATGAAAAAATACATGATGTAAATGATATGCAAGATGACTGATTTCTTTGTATTTTTTTACATTTACATAGTTCAAACAATGCAATCCTAAAACCCTTAATGAGATGCAAATTTGAATGCAAAATAGACACCCTAAACGAGATCTAATTCAATGAAAATGAATGCAAATTAATGCAAGATGTAAATCTAGGATGAAAAGGACTCCAAAATTAGAAAACTACAATGCTCAAAGGGTTGGGTTCACCAAAATGAAACATCTAGGATAATAGGAAAATAGGTGACCCAAAATGGATTAATAAGATGGTGCACCTAATTTCACTAGTGTTTCATTCAATTATGAGGGTTATAATGCCTAAATGAGTTACAAAAATCAATCCTAACCCAAATACTAGTAAAAGGGTAAGTTTTGGGTATGTGTAGGATCATGATGGGCCCAAAAGTGGTGATATGATGGGTATGTGGCTGGCGACCTTTTTTTTTACCCAAAATTGATAGAAGCAGAAAATGATTTTTAAAAGGAGATTGTCAAATTTCCACCAATATAAGATATGATTCATTTGGAATTAATAGATAATTATTATCGATTTTCTACATGTATTTTGACTAAAGTCTGATTGATAGGCTGATTGAAAAAATCTATAAGTATCAAACGATTTCACATTTTTTGAATCAGAAAGATGCAACACATTCTATGCTTCCCATGTACTATAGGATTAAAAAAAAATGGAATTTCATGAAGTTTGACAAGTTAAAGGTGGTTAGACATACAAGTTTTTTATATTTTTTTTTAAAAGTTGTAAAAATCATAATCAATTATTTACTTGGAAAAAATTACAAAAATATACCATCACATGCGGACATGAGTCTCTCTACTTATATCTAAAAATCTTGTAAATATTATCATTTTATTGTGGTTAGCATTAGTGGAATGACCTTACCTACTTCTTTTTTTTCCCTTGAAATTTAAGTACTACTACATTGAAATTTCAAATTTTCACAAATAGATTTAAAAAAAAAACCTACAGGTTAGAAACTACATTCAATTTGCTAGAGATTCTATTCTTACATATTTTTGAAATAATATAGATTACTTATTCAAATTTTTACGTCAAGTTGCCTAACTCTGATTTTTCTAAATTTTTTGCCACTTAAGGGCCTATTTTTTCCATGATGATCCTACACATACCCTTTTAAGAAGGTCAAATGCTATGTAACTATTTCAAAAAGTGATTTTTTGGGCATCACTAAGGACTCATTCGCCTTATGGCGAATGGGTCCTAGATAGGGTTCTAGAAAATTAATTTTTTGGTTATGTTCTTCAATGTCTACACTCCTAGATTGTAGTTGGAGACTATCAGAAACTCAGAGATAAATTGTGTAGCTCAATTTTTGTGTTATGAAAACTTTCTTAGCAACCTTGACAACTTTGACAACTTTTGTAACTTTTCTCTCCAAATGATCTTCATTCTAAAACCTACAATCACACATCAAAGAGTTGGAAAATGTTGTTTTGTTAGTGAATAGGGGTTTTCCATGGTCAAACCCCATTTTGGTAATTAAACCTTGTAATAAAACAATGTATAAAGGAATAATGAATGAAAAAATAATGTGTAACAACTGACCACACCTTAGTTGAAAACTTGGAGTAAAAATCATTAATCTTGCATGAATTGGCCTCAATGAATGTAGATCTTTGATCATGAAATTTTATTAGAAACAATGCTTGAATACGATCTCTAATGCTACATCAACACATTAGCTCGAAAACATGCATGATGCACTATGCCTTTGACATGATGAATGACTATTGATTATTGCAATATTCCTTTAGTAATCTACCCTTGAATGCCTTAGGAATGCTCTTTATCACACTTTCTCATAAATTTTCTATAATGCTTGAATACTTGAAAAATGTTTGGTGAAACTAAGTGAAATAACCTTGTTTTTATACACATCTTATCATTAAATCCTAAAATTCAAATATCACAAGCCAACACCAAATCTAGGATTTGAAATCATTAAAATACCATAAAAAACATATCCCAATGGGGGTTCTAGGTTTAAGTTAGGACCCATTTTCCATGTGATAAATGGGTCCTAGCTCACTTAGCTAGGACACACCTTGAGGATTGTGAAATGTCATGTGAAAATAATGTCTTGGGACCTAGTGAGGACCCATTCACTAGGTAGCGAATGGGTCCAAGGTCACTAACCTAGGACACACACCTTCAAAAATTAAGTGTTGTGTAATGGAATTTATGAATGTTGGGCTTTATCCCTCAAAATCTGTAATTAATTAGGCTTGGATTTGAATTAAAGGGGCCAATTAAGGAAAATTAAACTCAATTAATTAATAAATCCCCAAATTAGTGTGAAAGTGTAAAGATACACTTTACAACACCCTAAATAAGGCACCATTAATTCCATTTTATTAAAAGTGCCCTAAACTTAATGTGAATGTGTAAAACAGATTACAACACTAAATCAAGGCAACATTAAGTTCATTTTAATTTAATTATTCTCAAACTAAAGAAAAATGGATACTTTTTCTATCACTACACTAACATAATTAGATTACTATGCTTTCTCCAAGATTAATTACTAAATTTTGATTGCAATCTAGGTTTATGTGTGCTAAAGGAAACTAGGACTAAAAATAGACTTCCAGACCTATTAAATAGACAGATATGAAAATCAAACTCTAGATTTACAAACTAACGGTAGGTATATTTTTGCACCTAAAATTTTAGATAAATTTGGTAGGAAAGAGGTGCCTAGGGAACCTATGTCTTAGATAGGGTTTTTCTAAAATTTTAGTTTCATAGGTAGAGGTTACATGAAGTGAATTTGTGACAGTGTGTAGACCCCAGTTTTGAATTGAATTTGTTTATGTTTTATGAGTTTCCAAATTTGGAAATGTAATGTAACAACCTAAGGTTTTCATTTTTTGCAAAAATGAAATTCAATTATCCCAAGTATGCAATGTTTCAAAAAATACATGCAATGCACCTACATATCTGGTAATTTCTAGGAGTAAAATGCAACAATTTTTCACAAATTTACACAAAATAAAGCAAAATGACACTTTTTCTTTTCAAATACAAGGACACTTTTTTGCAAATAAAAGACTAAATTTTCTACAAGTTTAAGAAAATGCAATACATTTCAGATGTAAATGATACTAAAAAATCTAATTTTTTTGAATGATTATTGAAACCAATCCTATTGCAACCTATGATGCAATATGATATACATTTTTTCTGAATTTTTTTATGCTTTTTATGATGCAAAAATTAAACCCTAAATGAAAAATATAAAGGAATACAAAGAAAAAACTATATCTAGGTTGAACTTTTAGAAGGCATATAATGTTAACAGGTTAGGGTCACCAAAAAGTTTTGATGAAAAATGGATCCTAAGTCCAATAAATAGAACACTAGGATCAATTCCTTTTTCAAAAGAACATTAGGATGCAAATCAAGATGATTGGATTGACTTTCAACCTTGAAGGTGAGCCAATCAGACCTAGATATGCATCCTTTAGAGTCTAGGAAATGAATTGGAATTGAATTTATTTTATCAACCTAATTAAACTACATTCCCTAATCTAAAAAATGAAACATTTTGACAACTGAGAAACTATAACAAAAACCCCAACACTAGATATGGGCTGAGTAAGAAACTGTGCACTTGTGCTATAAATTTTAGTTTGATTTTCAATGATACTTCCACTGGGGGTTCCACTATCCTAGTAGGTATTTTCTAGAACTATTTTCATAGACCTCGAATGTTGTATCTACACTTTCATTTCACGTCTACAAATCTATTGGATCACTATCAGATATTTTCTAAAATTAAGTTTTCATGAGTTTTCAAGGCCTAGGATTTCAAATGTTACAATGAATAAAGGGTCTTCAAGATCCTTTCAATCCTCTTTAAACCTGAAAATTGCACACTCACAAAGAGAGTCCAAATGTCGTACTATTTTAGGGGATTTCCCTGGTCAAACCCATTCTAATGTTTCAACTTACACAATGGCAATATCAATGATAAATGGATAAATGAAATGAAGAAAAGATGAAATCACAAAGTATTGCAAATCACCACCCTTCAATGTTTTCCTTGAAGCATTGAAGTAATACACATCACCTCAAGGATCTTAGATATTGCTTCCTTGAATTTTCTTGAAAGCTAGAATTCTTTGGAGACCTACAACAAGGGTTAGCCTTCATAAAACAATGACAACATGAACATGAAAAAACTCACATAAACTTTGACATGATCTTGGATCTTGAATTGCTATAATAAAGCTCTGAAATGCTGCTCTTGACTTGATTTTGAATGCTCATGATAATTTATTGATCATAAGTTTTCCGTAATGCTTTATAGATGTCTATCATTAATGTTGAAATGATGCAATAACTAGGTATTCATAGGAATTTATTCAATTTCTCAAAAACTAAATCTTGATAGTCGAGTTTAGACATTTTAATTTCAAATAATAAAATAGTAACACTAACATATTTGAATTTGGATCCAAAATAGGGGGACACATGCATCTGAGGAACCAATTTCCCAACCATATTTAAAAAAAATTAAAGTGTTGAGGACAAAGTATTAAATGAAAAAATTTGTTTTATGCTTGCAAATTGTCAGAAACTATTTTAAAGGGGAGCAAAAAATAGTGTGAAATTGTCATGGGTGATAATTTATGATGCTACACTAATATAGTCTTGATTGATGATATATTTTTCCCATTAGAACTATAGACCCATTATGCATTTTACTACTTTCCATTATATTTGGTATGAAGTCAATTCGCTTCCCAGAAGTAGTGTGAGTGATTTGATAAATATGGAACATATTGAATATATTGAAATGTTCCTTCTCCTACATCAATTGACCCTCTCACATGTAATTCAACATGAGTGTCATCATCCATTAGTATGGTAGGCATGAAACATATCTCTAAAGATGTGAATCATCTTTTGAAGAAGCCATGTGGTGTGAAGTACCTGATTCAATGATCCAAGAATTTGGTTGTGAAGCAACAATAACTAGGGCCTTTCCCTTTCCTTTCTCCTTACTTTGTCTATGTTCTTAGAAGACCCTTCTAATGAACTCTATTTGACTGAATCATGCATCTTGATATTTTTTTCTTTACAAAATTATGTTCATCATGTCTAGGCCTCTTATAGTAAGAACATTTGTCATTCTCCTTCTTAGGCTATTCACCTTTTCATTAGAGGTATGATCATCTTATTTTGAAGTAACAATTTTTATATCTTTCTTCTTCTACCCTTGGTTCCTTTGTTTCTTATCCTATTTTCTAGACCATTTCTATTCTTTTGTGCCTTGATTAACTACCAGGGTATGTGAATTAGAGGGTTTAATTGTACTCATTATAAATATTTTTTTCTACTCTCTAGTGAGTTCTGCAACAAATTCATTTAAAGAAGGAATTTTATAGGTGGAACCTAGGGAAAACTTCATTGTATAGAATGTAGAAACAAATAGATAAGAGGGACCAAGCTTAGAATGAATTATCAATATTAGTTGTTTATTATCCTTCATGATTCCACACTATTCCAATTCCAAAGTAGTCCACACTCCATTTGGTGTATTAGAAGATTCAATGTGAAAAAGAAGGTCAAGAGAGCTTGGCATACATAGAGTACCAAAGGCTTCATCACATTTATTAAACCATTTTATCTTGTTTGTATCACCTTGAGGTTTAGTTTTAAGTCCCATTGTAACTAGTTGATATCCATGTCTTTTGAGATAGATTATCATCTCATATTTCCATTAAAAATAGTTATATGGTGATA
>VDFB02112353.1:0-26546 GCA_007258455.2 Sequoia sempervirens | reverse complement strand
CTCTCTCTCTCTCTCTCTCTCTCTCTCTCTCTCTCTCTCTCTCTCGCCCACCCTCCACCTCCTAATTACTCTTGAAATGTGTGCAAAAATTTGATATCCGATTTATAGCACCAAAATATTACATTTTAAATTGTTTTTCAAATTAGATATTAGACACAAATTGGATATCCAATTTGTAGTACTTTGGCTTGGGCATTGCTATGGAGCAATGTACTGACAACCAACCCAAAAAAAAAGTTAACTCAGGATTTTCGCATTTTTTGGCGAGTTCAAAACACTACTTTTTTCATGTTGCCACTTTTTGGCCCATCATGATCCTGCACATACCCAGGTCTAAATCAGGTAGTTGTTATTGCTAAGGTGGATCACTCCTTTCTTCAAAGTCCATACATTTATGATTGGGTCAAGTGTTCTTTTCTTTAGAAAATTCCTATTGCCTTTTTGATAGGTTAATTATCATTTGATTAGATGGGTTATGAAGCACTTATTTAAAACAAATATCTTTATGCAAGAAGTATATTGGCATGAAATTAAATATGATTTGTATTCCAATGTAAAAACTACAAAGAATGGAAACAATTATTTCAACACATAAACTATTATGTAGTAGTCAACTAAAATGAAAAAGCTTACTCTATATTAGTTAGGATAAAAAACTAAGAAAATGATCTAAAGTTACTTATTTATCCTAGAGGAACTAAGTATATAATATACAAAGAAAACCAACAAACCCACAACTACCCCTATTTTGAAGGAATTTATTTTTCTCACCTTCGTGATCTCGCTAATATTGTCTAATTATTTTAAAGAGATGAAGGGTCATAACACAACTTTATTCAACCCAATAAATAGCTTGGTTAATGAAACTTGAAAAAAGCAACAAAACAATTGCTACATTTGGCATTTCATGTTGAATGAAGAGTGGTGACAATAATCTACTTACAGTTTAATAAAACACTATTTTTATAAGAATGCTTGACATTAGAAAGATAAGTGTTACTTATAGTTTAATAAAACACTATTATAGTTTTACCAACATATACTATTGTATGCTTGCATGGCCTCTTAGTTAATATATGGGGCAATAGAGATAGATGGGGAGAGAAAGAGAGAGAGATAGAGATATATGGGAAGAGAAAGAGAGATATAGATATATGGGAAGAGAAAGGAAGAGAGGTGGAGATAGAGAGTCGATGGATAGGAGGGAGATATGGTGAGAGATAGAGAAGGAGAGATAAAGAGGGGGAGAGAGAGAAAGGGATATATATAGAAAGAGATAGAGAGAGGAGTAAGAGGGAGATAAAAAGAGAAATAGAGATAGAGATATAGAGTAGGAGAGATGGAGTGAATGAGAGAGAAAGGAGGGAGAGGGAGAGATAGCTCAATAGATAGAGGGGGGAAGAGGTGGGAGTGACATAGATAGTGGGAGATATAGAGATGTAGAGAGCGACTGGAAGAGATATATCAATCGCCCTCCCTACATCTCAATCTATTCATCCTTATCTCTTTATCTCTCTACCCCTCTCTATCTCTTTGTCTCCCTTTCTATTTGTATGTTTGCCATTATCTCCCTCCCTACAACAGATAATCTCATTTAACAGCTCAACATAATAGGATAATACCAAATAGAATTGGTTGTTTATCAATAATATCAACTATTTGGAGCATGAGATAACTACAACATTTCATAGTATAAGATAGTCATTGATTTGCAATTTGTAGCAAGCTTTAGGTAAAGGCAAACAAATACTGAACCATACTAATAAGTACAACTTAGATCAGTGCCATATATCCATTGGAGGAGTCAAATTTATAAGCATCTAAGGGTTTATGACAGATTTAACACATAACATATAAGATCCTTGATAACATTGCTTTACAATCTCATTAATATGTATTCTAACCCAATACTACTTATCAAATCCTTATACAGAACATATCCACCTACAATCTCATTCAAGCATTTTATGCTTGAATTAATTCCTTGAATTAAACCTAAAACAAGAATCATACACACCACAACAGTGAGATGAACGAAACAACCCTTGATCATTTTATTCAAAATTCATATATGCTTGTACAATGGAGAGACATGAGTTTGAATTAATCATATCAATTCAAATGCCAGTACTGTCATAAAACATCAAATCCCCATGAATTCAATACCTACTACAGAATGACTCAAAACCTAAATTGTATTTTCCCTAAAACCATCAGACTTTACAATTTGCTCTGCAACTTCATCTAGACTTGACCAAAAATATCTAACTTGCTAACTCGTACTTCTGGCCTTGAAATCCTTCTTATAGAAAAATAAGGAGAAAACAAGCATCAGGCTAGAAAGCACACGTGTCACCGGCCAATTGAATCACCTTGTGATATTCCAAAAATTTGTTACAACAACAATCTCCCTAGAGAATCTTCTTGTTCATCATGTTTCGCTAAGAATGGTTGATGCAGCAACAAAAAACTTCAAGAATTTCGTGCCTAGACTATCACCAAAAAACAAAATTGGAATCTGTTGTAACTGCTTCAACTGATTTGTCAACCGTTAGTAGCCTACTCCTTTTCACTCTTCCTCAGTTAAATATACATTTACCCATTTCTGGTACTCTTCATTTTTTGTCCAATCAAAATTGATCACCTCATTCACCTTGACACTATAAGGTTTGTACTTAACTGCTACCTAATTTGCTTCTCTTTCAAAAGACTCCAAGAATGAGTTGGTGCTAATGATTTTGTCCATACAACTCACCAACAAATCATAATTGGAGTCACCCTGGTTTTTAGGGTTTTGTAGTCCAAACATGATATAAAGGGGCTCTCACACTTTTTGTGATTACTATAGTTTGTGTAAGAGGCCCCATGGATACTGTTGTAATTGTAGGATGCATGAATAGGGCATAGGATGAGAAATAAAGAAGGTACAACTGTTGTCCTCAAGAGTTTTGTGAAGAAAAGCATGTGAAATAAGAGGTTCAAGCCTAGGTTTCAACAAAACATGTATGGGAAATCTGATTTTATGAATTTTTATCCATGTGTGGACCTAATGGGTTGTTTCTAAACATTGAATATAAATAATACACACATACACACACATATATATATGTATGTATGTATGTATGTATGTATGTATGTATGTATATGTATTTTTAAATGTAAATGTAAATGCAATTACTAGATGCTCTCCTAGAACAATAAATGCAACATATCATTAAAGAAATGCATATCTATGTATATAAATGTGTATTTCTAAATGCAAGTGTCAATGCAAAGAGCATATGGTTTTGTAGTGTTATAAATACAACATATCCATAAATTAATGTAATTGAAATTCTAAAGTCTTCAACACATATAATATGAAATTGATCAAACTATTAAACTACATGAGAAATAAATGAAAATAGTAAATGCATATGTATGTGTATTTGTAAATGTAAGTGTAAAATAAATTAGAATAATGAAAATTATAAAAGAATACAAGGAAAGGTCTCCTTCCTTCTTGGTAGTGATAACCTCCTCCACACACAACCCTTAAAAATTATGAATAGAGGAATATAATCTTTGAAGAACTCAAAGTTGATTCTCTCCTACCTGATGCAATTAGTCATTTTATCCTTACAAATATTTATAGTGATTACTAGAGGCACATAGACCAATTCTTCATAATAGAAGAATTTGATCATACTTTTCCAATGATGGCATTATGAGAAAACCTTTGGTTAAATGAATAATTCCTAGCTAAGTTCTTTAAATCATGTCCAACTGATAAGAGAAGACCCGCTATGTCTACTTGGATACCATGGAGAAAGGGTAGTCTTTGGGCTCTTTCATCAATCATCCTACCTTAAAACATACCAAAAGTCTCCTAGTAATTAAACATAGGAAGATTTAATATGACTTAAAAAAAAATTATTTCCAAAGCGTAAACTTATGATGACTTAACCAGGCCTAGTACACACTCCCTCCCCATTAACCACTTAGAAATATGGAAATTAAATGTAAATTTTCTGCTATTTTTAGTCATGTAGGTGTCCAATAAACCACTTGGTGGTGTTTCCCTTCAAGTTTATTTACTTGAATGAAGAGAAAAAGTCCTTTGATTACAATTAGAGAATACATTTGAGGCCTTGGTTGTGTAACTGGTGGACCATAGTCACATTTAACACTTGTTACAAAGTTTGGGAGTTAAAACATTAAGTAGGTTTGATTTGTGATGGACATATTTGGACGGTAGTAACAATAGCTTGCAATCTATCAAGACTTGATTACCTTATAACCTGTGAAATTCTAGCGATGAAATGATAGATTAATCATAATGTCACCTTGGGATCACATTACCATGAAAGAACTTCATCCAACATCCTTATGAGTATAGGTACCACCAAATAGGTATTTGTTAGATATGTCTTCCTCGAGCGAGGGAAATTTAGGAAGAGAAGAGGAAAGCGAGACACGTAGTATGTCTAAAAGAGGGAGATCAACTAGAGGTCAAAAGATTAGAAGAAAATTCTATAAACACGTGGAATTTTTTCTTGCTGAAGGGGGGTCATGTTCTTATGATGATGAGAGCATAGGCGACATCGAAATTCCCTTGAGGTACAAACATCTATGGAAAAAATGGGTACCCAAGGAACTTCCTGCAATAAACACTAATTTTTGTGTCAGTGAGAGGATATATCGCATAGCACCATCGTCATTACATGGCTTGGGCCTATTTTGCATGGACGGCATAAAGGTCTGTTATGACAAAGTTACTGAATTGATGGAGTATGTCAGACCCTATTATAGTTACAAAGATTGGATGCAACTGGTTCGATATACACGAAGTATGCATAGGTATGCACTGTTAGAAAATTATATACAACTAAAAGATAAGGATCAAAATAAAGGAGTGGCTATGTGCATTGATGGAAGGCCAAAAGCATTAGGGAATATTGCAGGGTTTATAAATAGTACATGACCTGGGTCAACAAATAAGCAACCCAATCGCATATTCGAGGCGCGCGAGGGAAACCATGTATTCGTATGTGCGATAAAATCAATAACTGCAGGGGAAGAGTTTCTAATTGATTACAATTTGAATCGCTTAGTTACAAACACAGTTACTATGGGGGTGGTACGTACTATGTACCATTTTACCCAACCTCCAATTAATGACTCCAATATACCATTTTATTCTTATGTTTTTTTTTTGTAAGTCTATTGGTTTCATTTCGGTAATATTTTTTTTATTTAATTTTTGTCATAGTGGGACATTGATCGTACGGAGAAGGCTCTAGCCCAGAGCACAGATTGTGACGTATCGTCAGGCGCTTCTACCCGACAAGTTTACCTCATTGTAATTGTACAAATTAGATACAAGTAAAATGTTTTATTATTATGTTTTTTCCATAAGTTTATTGGGTTAATTTCGATAATGTTTTTAATATTCTTGTTGCAGTCGACTGATCAGGGAAAGGCACTAGCAATAGAGGAGAGCATCCATAGTGAGGTGTAGTCAATATTTTGTGATGATGACATCGCTTATTCAACAAACCCTCTCAATACGATAAAGAAGATCCAAAAAAATGCAATGAAGAAATGGTTAAGTTGATATTCATAGTGCCTCAAATAGATGAGATAAGAGAGAGGGTTGAAATATTGACTGAGAGATTACAAAACTTGCAAGTAAGTTGTCATGAGGTATTTAATTATAACATAAGTTCATTCATGGTTTTATATTTTGTACTCTTTTATGTCATGAACTAAAATATGTCTTGTTTTTAAAGGGTTATTTGCCTCCTTATGATGCTCCTAGCCATGATCAGGGTACTACAAGTGTCGCCCGAGGAGTAGGGGTTGGTACAAGTGTCCATCCTAATCTTCCTATGCATACATCACATCATCTGACCCCACCATCTATGCCTATATTGTCGTCTGAAATGTCGGAAACACATACCATGCAGGCATCTATTAATACACCCTCTGGCAATGAACACGTGCCAGAACATGTTTCAAGACATGTACCTGGGGATGCAGAGGCCACTAGTACTGGTGATGTTTTAGCAACATTTCCTAGATCTTCCCGTATTACTAGTAAGGGAACATTGTCGGTCACACTTGTGGTGACCGAGGATTTCATTCCCATAAAGTTAGAGAAGGTACCAGGTACTTTAAAATGTTTTCATTATTATTATATATAATCCAATTGAAATTTGCTTATTGATCGCTCTTTTTAGACTATTGATCCCATGATCATTTTGCAGGAAATGATGCTTTTTATAAACATCTAAGTGATATTACATTGGAGCTCTTCAGGCCCACCATACATACACAGTGGAATGCCCAAAATCAAGATTTAAAAGATGAGCTCATTAACCGTTTAGTTGTGTTGTTCAGTGATAAAACATTCAACTGAACCAAGGTCCTTCAGAAATTTGGTACCTATCTAAAGTATGCGAGGGACTAATATAGGTCACATTTAGAGAAGAAAAAAAATTACTAGCGTCCCCCCATGATTCCAGAGAGGGAGTTGAAGGCCCTAGTGTCAGATGGAAAGGAGAAGGATGACAAGAGAAAAGGAAAGACACCACCGAGCCAAGGAAGGTATGTGATACTATCAACAATGTAATTATATACTGATTACTCTTTTTTTTAAATAATCTAACGTATTTCAAACTTTTCATAGGCTACCTGACACATCGAAGGCAACAAAGGCAAGACTAGAAAAACATGGGCAGCACAAACTTGGCTCTGGTGGTTAGATGAAATTAGCCATATGAATTGTAAGTATCAATAAATGAAATATAGTATCCAAATAATAAATTGAAAACAATTTTTGTTTTATCACACCATAGAAGCAAAATTCATGATCTTATGCAAAAATGTAGGACTTTGAATTCAACAGAGTTACCACAGAAGATGACCTGAAGATTGTCTTCCAGCAAGGCTATGGAGCCGTGGTTGAATTCCTAAGAGTCTTGACTAGGAAAACACAACCTTCCACTACATCTGAAACACAGGTAAATAAACTCAATAAAGTTTATTTAAAATTGAATACTTGTGAAATCTATTCAATATTAATTTCCACCATAAAGTAATTACATGCCTATTTGTTTTAAACATTCAAGCAATGATAATACTACACATGACATTGGAATGCAACCTGGTGAGGGTGGAGCACAACATGCAAATGAAGGTCATGGTGTACATCTTGGTACTTTAGAGCATGTAGAGCGTGATCAACATGTTAGCATGATCAGTCTAGAGAAGATTAGGAACATGATGTGGCCCCATCAGGTAAAGAGGACCCCTCTAAAG
The DNA here is from genome assembly GCA_007258455.2 of Sequoia sempervirens. NCBI lineage: Eukaryota > Viridiplantae > Streptophyta > Pinopsida > Cupressales > Cupressaceae > Sequoia > Sequoia sempervirens. The sequence goes on along the minus strand of VDFB02112353.1, from coordinate 19,244 downwards.
TTCTTTTAAACATATTTAATTGTAATTGGTGTATTAATTAATATTGCTAGAGAAGATCAGAACATGATGTGGCCCCATCGCAAAGAGGACCACTCTCATGTTCTCTTAAACATATTTAATTTCAACCGTATATTAATTAATGTAGTCTTTCCCTTCAACCGCAGATCGATTTAGAGGGTGTTCAAAGATGTTGAGCATGAGTCTATAAAAAAATTTCAGGAACATGATGTGGACCCATCAGGTAAAGAGAACCACTCTAATGTTCTTTTAATTAATGAAATACTTGTAACAATAATAATAAAACATATCAGTTTAACATTTCTTTCTTATTACAGCAGACCCCCCCTTGTAGAGGTGTCCATGTCATGAGCAGATGACTAGGCATACATTAAGATCACAAGCAGAGGGCAAAACAACTAAAGGGGGGACAGATATTGGTTTAGAAAATGATACTCCACTTCAACTTTATGTAGGTTTAGAAAAGAAACAAAAAAAAAGTGATTGTAATCATATCATAACAACCATATTTTTGATAATATGTAAAAACTAAAAGAATGAATATTATATGTTAATGAATGAATATGAATATGTTAATTAATGAATGTTATATGTTAATGAATGAATGTTATATGTAATTAACGGATAAATGAATGAATGATAAATGTTATTATTGGATGAATGAATGAATGTTATATGTTATTAATGGATTAATGAATGATTAATGTTATATGATTGGGTATGGGGAATTGAGAGTGACGTGAGGGAGAGGGAGGGGCCAAATCAACTTCCACCATCACGTGGTTGGCCCTATTAAGTAGAGAATATTAAACTATTCTCGAAACAAAGAGAAGCTCAATAAGGTAATGCACTTTTCAATATAAGAAATGCATCATTTGAAGCATCAAACCAATATGCAAAGATGAAAGAAAGTGCTAACTTTTCACTATGGTGGCAGAAAAATGATTCTTTATACCCTAAATCTATGCTTTGCATCATAATTTGAAGTTGTTTCCATTCCAATTTTCTGAGTTTAGTTTGTTTGTATGGCTTTGTATGAATACCACATTGTGTTGTGTGTGGATTTGGTTTCAAAGCTCGTTTTCTATTTTTAGTGGTGACATAACTCTAAAATTTGACTTTTGTGCATAACAGGTTAGTGGAAAAATTGACCTTTGAAGGGTTTAGAGGCTCAATTGAGATAGATACATGGATATTTGGATCTTGTTGTTGATGGGAGGCTTCGACTTAACCATGAAATTTTGTACCATCTGCAGGTATGCAAAAGTTTCTCTACTTACATTCATTCTTGATCATAAATATTGTAAATGATATTAATGCTTCAAACTTAAGATTTGTTTCATTATTATAATGATCAAAATGTTATACTTTTCTATACATTCAAGCATTCTCTTGCCCCCTACCCTTTTCTCTCTCCCCCCTCCTTTTAATAATTTTCTTTGTCATAAAAGATTCACATTTTTGTCTCATTTACAAAAATTTATCTAAAGCACTAGGAGTGAATAAAGATATGTAAAAGATGATGGATTATGTCTAAACAACAACTTTCCATCTTATAGATAATTAAATCCTTAATATTTGAATAGTTTGGAGCTCGAATAATGCTTGTATATGCATGTGTAGCAATAAGGGAGCCAATGTGAAGATTGAAATTTAAAACATCACTTGGGTATTTTTCCTTAGGCAAATGATATTTTGAGTAATACAAACCTACACACACATTGATATTTTTCGGCATTGCATTGAATAATTTTTTTTCTCTTATACCTACCCTCGGCTAGACATGGAGGTATATAATATTGGTTTCTAGGTTTATTCTGTAAGTAGTTAATTTCACAGAGGAAGACTAAAATCTTCTTAATGCCCCGTGTTGGGTGTGAAACCATATGAATCACTTGCTAAAGGCACCATTTTGTATTCATCCTAAAACTGGTTTGTTCTTTTTTTATGTTTCTTGCATGTGTTTTTTTAGGCTCTAGAGATGTAGCTCTGCTCTTTCCTTTGCACTTTTCATCTATTTTGATGATTACAATAGATTTTCCTCATAATTTTTCATGTAGATCTATTTGTAACCTTATTTTCTACCAATCAATTTGAAAACCACTCACATATTAAGGACCATTTCACTAACTTATAGTCATCCATTACTTCATATGTTGTAAGTTGTGTCAGTGTGCCAATAAATCCTAATGATTGTGAGAACTTTAATCCTACAAGTGTACCCAATCTTTCTCAAGTAAAAGTCATACCTTATTTTATAGTTTAAATGGTTAATTGAAGGTGCTTCTTTAGATCTAAGATAGTTGAACCCTGGATTAAAATATGGTATTAGATGGGCAGTATAATGATAAATTGAGGTCCATTGAACACAAATTACGAATATAATTTACTAGACTATGAATAGTGTTACAATTATAATTATTTATCCTTTACCTACCTCTGCATTAATTAAAAAGATAATAGATATTGGAAGTTCATTACATGTATCATGTATGTGTTAGTATTTTGATTTTGTTTAAGTTGTTCAAGAGCTTGATTAGGTCAAGAATATGTTCTACAAGCTCTATTCTCTTGACACTGCTTAGCATTTTCCCTACACATTTTCTCTTCAATCCAAACATTTCTTAACTCCTTCCCTTGTTAGCCCTTGGTTGTTCTCAAGTGTAATGATTTTTCTATGCATCTTGAAATCTGTATGTATGATCAGTCATCTCTTATGAAGCATGGATAACCTTTCATGGAATTGTTGTTGTAATTAGACAATTGCCATTGTGAAAATAATCATTTAATTTGTATGGAAGTAAGTCTTTTTCATATTATTTGACTTGGTATTGTAAACTTGTCTTTGCAGGATTCTCTCGGGGGGAACAATAGAACTGTGATGATAGGTAGAGTTGTTTCTTAACTCCTTCCCTTGTTAGCCCTTGGTTGTTCTCAAGTGTAATGCTTTTTCTATGCATCTTGCAGTTTGTATGTATGATCAATCATCTCAAGTGTAATGCTTTTTCTCTGCATTTATTCATTTTGCAGTCTATATGTATGATCAGTCATCAGTCTCCGTGATGGTACATTTCAATGAATAATTTAAAAAAAAAAATTGCATTGTTTCATTGCAATTTCGACAAAAACCATCGACGAATCACCGAAAAGGTCCGACGAAGTTGTTATAGCTGCGACAAAGGCTTCATCGTAACTCCTTGCCCATTTCGTCCCAATTTTGACGAACTATTTTTGTTGTTTTGACGCTACTCCTTTCCCATTTCATTGAAATGGCGATGAACTTCTGGTGTTGTTTCGACACTACTCCTTGCCCATTTTTTTGAAATGGCGATGAACTTCTAGTGTTGTTTCGACGCTACTCCTTGCCCATTTCATCAAAATGGCAAAAAACTTATGTTGTTGTTTCGAAGCTACTCCTTTCCCATTTCGTCAAAATGGCAATGAAATTTTGGTGTTGTTTCGACGCTACTCCTTTCCCATTTCTTCGAAATGGCAACAAACTTATGGTGTAATTCGTCAATGTATACACGAAGTTTTTGTCGATATTCTGATGTACATCTGAGTCATTTTATGATGTCGACAATCGACGAATCTACGTCATTATTTCAACGTTTAATTCATCACCGGCCTTTCGACGAAAAAACTATGACAAAATTATTTTCATCATTTCATTGTTGTTCCGACAAATATTTGTCGAACGACCAACGAACGCTCGTCAGAAAATGGTGTCAAATTCAGTAGTGTATTATCTAGACTCATCATTCTCCAGTATCACCTTTTAGAATTTTGGATGTTGATTAAGACATATATCTCAAGTCAATTGGTCCTAGTTCATCATAGTCCAATTCACTGTTAGAATCGGTCGTTTGGACATGCCTTTTCCTTTTCAAAGTTGTACCATTCTTACAAACACCTTTCGGTTCTAATCTCTCCTTAGAATTTGGGGACATAATTAGGGCCTCCTTTAGTGATGAAAAACATCAATCAACTACTCATCTTGGAGATCCTTGGTCCACATTGTGGATGTGCTCCTTGGTCAGTGAGCCCCTCACATAAGGAAATTTTTCCATCTTTTGTTAGCAAAATCCCATTGGGAACATGTAGAGAGCCAACAATTGGGGGTAGTGTCAAGTCCCTTGGTTGATTGATATCTGATTTTTATTGATTGTGCAATCAACGGTCTCATGATTGCACCTTCAAAAATTTAGGTAGAATTATTTCTTCTCTTCAACTTAGGAATTTTCATCCATTCACCATTTATCATACAAAGCCTTATATCCTTTGGGATAAGATTAATCACAATAATCAGTAAATGGGCATACAAGTATGATTTTTTTTACATGAGCTCAGAATCCAAGTCAATTAATGTTCTTAGAGATTGGCCATTTTTTTCTAGGCATTCTTCAAACCAAAATTCCAATGGTAGATTATACAACTTAACCCAAACCGATTCATTATAGGGATCAAATTTGCATAGATAAAATTTTGGTTGTCATTTCTATGTATACAATGGATAGTCAACGATTTTCCACAAACGTCCTTGTAAGACCTCTTCTCTTTCCACATTAGAAAAAAGACAACAATGAAGAAGTCATTCAAAATAAATTTAATAACATATTGGCTTTTCCAATTTTCAGTGGCCCATTGAAAAAATTTGATCTTCTATGAGGCGAGGACCAATAAGTTTGCAAATGATGGCTAAAGCATCCAGGAGCTTGCTATCCTCAATAACCTCTTTAGAAACATCAATTACGGGGTTGAGTTCCACCCATCTAGCAATGAATGGCTACAAGATTTTTTGACCATCTCCTCAGGAATGCCATCATCAACATTAATGCACACCTTTTGCAAATATTTTGGAGAGGTTTTGCATGTTTGTCATTGCCTAGATGCTCATTTTCCTCCTACCAAAATTCACACACCTTAGCAAATACAATTATCCAAAAACATGAGTGTTTTAATATTATTATTATTCATTTATAGTAAAATAAAATAAACCTTAAATAAATAAGCATTTAAAGGAAATGTGGAAAATAATTCTCAAAGAATTTTGAAGTAAAATAAAATAACTTTTTAGTAAAGAAAATAATTCAAAATTAATATTTTAGACACTTTTTAGATAGATATAATTTATCTATATCAATTTTAAACAAAACAAAGTGAATATTTTAGAATTAGAATAATAAATTATTTGAATCAATAAATACCTTAAATATAGAGAACATCAATTACAAGTGAAAACAAGATTGTGAATTCAATAGTGAAAGATTAATAAATAGTTGTTGGAAGCTTCAGTTGTTTGTGAGTTGTTTGGGTGTTGTCATTGATTTCAACCCCTTGTATGAAGAGAGTGTTGGAATGCTACTAGTGCTGATGTTTTCAACCCCTAGCATTAGAGTTGTTAGAAGCCTGAAGTTGTTGGTATTGATGTCAATGCAATGCTAGTGTTATCATTGATGTCTTACTTTAGTATAGTTGCAAAAATTTTGTTTGGAGAGATAGTTGGGCATACTATAGTTGATGAGAGATGTTGCAGATGCTTTAGATGTGTTGTAGAGATGTTAGTAGTGTTTTTGATGTAGTTTGTTTACTTGGTTTCCAAGTGCTTTTGAGAAAATTTGAATAAAAGAGAGTTCAGTGTGACAAAGTGGTGTTCAATGTTTTTCTCTACACTTCTCCATGGTTGAAGATATGCATGTATGGTTTGGATATGATGATTAGAGGTGTTTAGAGGTTTTATATCTAGAGTTTCAAGTTCTAGGTCATTCTATAGTGGAAGATGTGTTTGACAGTAAGTCTGTTTGGTGAAACAAGGTGTCTAGGAGAAATGAGATTGCCCCACATTTCTTTGTAGTGAATGTTCTTGGCGTGGGGATCTAGGAATGTATTATATATTTTGTATCTACCTTACCTTGAAGTTTCAAGCTCTGAGATGTTTTGTAAGGTTTTTTGGTGAGTTGGATATATGTGCCAGTGTATCTAGTTGTACAAAATAAAAATGTTCTTAAGTTTTATGCAATTGTAGTAGTAGTGGAAAATATTATGGTGATATGGAATATTCTGAGATGTTTTAGATTGTTGTTGTGTGGTATACAAGATGTTTCTAGACTTGGAGAGGTGTGTTTGTGGTCACTTGTTAGTGTTAGTGCAGGTTTGGCCGAACTGGCATTCTAGTGCTAATTACAGAGGATGATTATTGTTTGTGGAAGTGTTGAGAAGCATGTCGATGTATATTTATGTCCCAATTAAGTTGTGCCATGGTTTTCCTTCACTTCTTTACACTGTTGAAGTGTTTTGTGCTAACCTATTGGATGTTGCATGATTGAGGTGCATATGGTTCCTTATGGCCAACCCAATTGAGATTGCTTTAGGTCATGAATGGTATAAATACAAGGTGAGTTGTGTGGATTAATTAGAGTGTGGGTGATGCAAAAGTGATCAAGTTTGGTGATTTGAGTGTGATATTTAATGCTTATGACTCCCAAATGCAATGAGTAGGTATCTACATTTTAGTCTATTGAATGAGTTGTTTGTGCTTTAGTGGAACTGTATCTTTGGTATAAAAGAGATGCATTGTTAGAAGTTCAAATTGAAATGAGCCACCTCTTCTTCTATCTTATTTTTTCTAGATAGTGAGTCCTCTGGTAGTAAGCCCTTCTTTCTTTTTGGTAGTGAGCCCTATGACAATGAGCCTATTGTATTTAGTGTTGCTATTACTTTATATTGTGATCTAATCCTCACCGTAGCTTTTCCCTTCTTGGGTTTTCACATAAATCTAGTATTTTATTGTGCATGTTGCTTTGATGTGTTATTATTTCTCTTGTTTAATTTCATGCTAAATCTGACTAAGGGTTTAAGGGTTGATAAAGATCTAAATGTTAATGAGGGTTTTGATGTTTCAATGTACAACTGATTCACCCCCCTCTCAATTGTCATGTTCATATAAATATTGGTATTAGAGAAAGGTTCCTTGGAAGAAGCTTAATCGCTTGAGGTAGATCTAGATGGTGCACAAGAAGGAGGCTCCCTTGTTTGATGGGATGAATTATGCCTTTTGGAAAACTAGGATGGAAGGTTTACTTGTTTCCCTAGGGTTTGGAGTTTAGAAGTCAATTGAAAATGGATATACTATGCCACTAATGGTCTAGAAACTAATGATGAGATCAAGGCATATGATAAAAATGGAAAAGAAAGGAATGCTCCTTTGAGTGGTCTTGCTAATTTAGAATTTGTGAAGGTTACAAGCTACAAATTTGCTAAAGATATTTGGAAGAAGCTAGAAAGTGTCTATGAAGGAGATGACAAGGTCAAGCAAGAAAATATGTAGAATTTGAAGACTAAGTTTGAAATATTAAGGATGCCAAAAGATGAAGATATTGCAAGATATATGCATAGAGTGGATGAAGTTGTCAATTCCATCAATGGCCTTGGTGGAAAATTGCAAGAAGATGATGTGGTAAAGAATGTATTAAGAGCTCTTCCTGAATCTTATAGTCATAAAGTTTTTACTATTGAGGAAGTTCAAGATTTAGATCAGTATTCTAGAGATCAGTTGTTTGGTGCTTTAACTACTTTTAATTGAGAGAGTTTGGCCAAAATGATTCAAGAAAAGAGACTAATTTTAAGGCTAGCAAAACAAAGAAGGATGATGGATCATATTTGAATGATCCTTGCTAAGATAGAAGAAATTTTTATTAGGAGATTGAAAAAGGGGACTGAAAAGTACAAAGGTAAGTTTCCTTTCAAATGTTTTAACTGGAAAGATAGGTCATTATACTTCAAGATGTTCAACCAAAGTTTCAAATGACAAATATAAGGATAATAAGGTAAATCTGTCAAGAGAAGTTATTATGTTAAAGAAGATGCTAGCATATCTGATGATGAATTTGACTACCTGGACGATGAAAATGATGAATGCTTGTTCATGGCTTTGAATGTTGGAAATAATTCTACTAACTTTGAAAGATGTATGAAGGAAACTATCCCAAAAATAGGTCACAACATCAAAGGGACTATAGTGAATTATTTTCATGTTAGAGATGAAACAAATCACTAGATAATTAACAACAGATGCTCAAATCACATGACAGGTGATAAGAGTGAGTTTGTTAAACTTGAGAAGTTTGAAGGTAGTCTTGTTAAGTTTGGTGATGATACACCTGCTAAGATATGTGGAAAAGTTTCAATTAGTTTTGATGGCAAGAATAATATAGATTATGTTCTTTATGTCAAGGGTCTCCAACATAATATTATGAGTGTAGGATAGATGTGTAGCAAAGGATACAATCTTGTATTTTATAGTGGTGGCTATGAAAACAAAAAAGGAAGCTCTAGAACTCTGGTTGTTGTAGGAATAAGGATAGATGGGAACTTTTATCAGCTCAAAGGTGCTAATGGTAAGTGTTTTATGACTCAAATCAGTGAAATTTGGCTATGGCAAGAAGAATGTGTCACATCAATTTTGATAGCCTAGTGGAGATCATCTCTACTCAAGTTGTGAGAGATTTTCCAAGAATTACAAAACCTATCAATGCAGTTTGCAAGGAATCTCAGGTTGGGAAGTAAATAAGAAAGAGGTTTAATATCAAAGAATATTCTACCACAAGACCTTTGGAATTGGTGCATACAAACCTATGTTGACCTACAAGAACAAGAAGCTTTCAAGGTGACAAATATTTCATGTTGTTAATTGATGATTACTCTAGAATGACATGGGTAACTTTTCTCAAAGAAAAATCAAAAGCTCTAGACAAATTCAAAGTATTTAAAGCTATGGTTGAGAATGAAATGGATATAAAAATAAAGTTCTTAAGATTTGAAATAGGTGGAGAGTTCACCTCTAATGAGTTTAACATTTTTTGTGAATATCATGAAATAAAGAGGCATTTGTCAGCCCCTAGAACTCGTTAGTAGAATGGAGTCATGGAAAGAAAGAATAGGATAGTTCACGAAGCAGTAAGGACAATAATGAACAAATAATCTACCAAATTTCTATTGGAGAGAAGATATTCATATTGCAGTATACATACTCAATAGAGTACAAGCAAGAGTAAACAGTTCAAAGACTCCCTTTGAACTATGGTATGGCAGAACTCCTACTATCAAATATTTTAGAGTGTTTGGAAGAAAATGTTATATCAAAAGAGATGAAGAAAACTTGGGAAAGTTTTATGCAAGAGAAAATGAAGTAATATTCCTTGAATACTCTAAAAGAAGCAAGGCTTGTCGATGCTACAACAATAAGCTAAAGAAGATAGTTGAAAGTGCAAGTGTCAAAGTAGATGAAGAACCACATAAAAGCTCAATACTGATAGAAGGATATGAATCTAATGATTCCTCTTGTTGAGAAGAAGGAAAATAAGAAGAAAAGGAAAAGGAGATGCAATTTCAAGAGGAAGAAGCTTCATAAAGGATTCCTAAGACTCCTAAGTATGTGCAAAAGAATCATTCTAAATATTAGATCATTCGTGATAAGAGTAGAGGCATACTGACAAGAAGAAAAGCTACTATGACAGAAGAATAGGTAAATTTGTGCCTACTTTCCAAATTAGAACCCAAGAGAGTGATTGAGGCGTGTAAGGATGAGAATTGGACCAAAGCTATGAAAGAATAATTGATGCATATTGAGAAGAATTAGATAGGAATTAGTCCCAAGACCAAAAAACAAGAATGTAATAGGAACTAAATGGGTATTTTGGAACAAGCTAAATAAGAATGGAGAAGTTGTCAAAAATAAGGCTAGACTTGTGTGTAAGGGCTACTCACAAGTGGAAGGAATAGATTTTGAGGATAAATTTTCTCCAATGGAAAGAATGGAGGCCATTAGGATTTTTTTGGCCTTTGTAGCACATAAGGATTTCAAGGTTTATTAGATGGACGTGAAGTCTGCATTCTTGAATTATGAGCTAGAAGAAGAGGTTTACATTCAACAACCAAAAGGATTTTAGTTATTAGAAAATACTAATATGGTTTCTAGATTGAAGAAGGCATTGTATGGTCTCAAGCAATCTCCCAATGCTTGGTATGCAAGATTGGATAGGTACTTGTTATAATAGGGATTCAATAAAAGTACTGTAGATAGAAATTTGTATTTCAAAGTTGAAGGAGAACACATCTTAATTATGGTAGTGTATGTTGATGACATAATCTTTGGATGAAATGAAGGTATGTGCAAGAGATTTGTAGAAGAGATGCAGAAAGAGTTTGAGATGTCTATGTTTGGGGAGATGAATTTCTTCCTTGGGCTACAAATTAGTCAGACATAAAAAGGAATATTCATTTTACTATTAAAGTATGTCAAGGAAATGTTGAAGAAGATTGGAATGGAAGGCTCTAAACTGGTATGTACTCCTATGGTTATTGGTTGCAAGTTGAGCAAGAATGATGAATCACCTAAGACTAATCAGAGCAAGTACAAATCAATGATTAGTGGATTGCTATATCTAACTATTGCTAGACCAAATATGATGCATACAGTTTGTCTTGTGGCCATATTTCAAGAAGATCCTAGAGAATCACATGTGGCATTAGTAAAGAGGATATTCAAATATTTGTAGGGCACTCTAGACTATGGTTTATGGTATCCAAAGGATAATAATTTCTCTTTAAGTTCCTATATAGATGCAGATTGGGCAGGTTGTGTGGATGAAAGAAGTACAAGTGGAGGTGCTTTCTTTCTTGGAAGTAAGTTGGTTTCTTGGCTAAGAAAAAAGTAGGATTTAATATCTTTATCTACTATAGAGGAAAATTATATTGTAGCAACATCTTGTTGCACACAGATTTTGTGGATGAAGTGGAAATTGAAGGATATCAAAATTTCATATGATGAACCTATCTCTATCTTGCGTGATAATACAAGTTCTATCAATATATCAAAGAATCCGATGATGCATTCAAGAACAAAAAATATCTCAATCTGGTATCACTTTCTAAGAGAGAAGGTTGTAGAAAATAAGGTGAAGTTGGATTATGTGCCTACAAAGGATCAAGTCACATATATCTTCATGAAGGCTCTTCCTAAAGACACATTTGAGTATCTCTAGTAGAAGTTAGGGTTTATTTCCCTTCCTTTTAGCTAGATGCATAAGAGTGTGTATCAGTTAGGTGGAGCATAAATTCAAGATTCATTTTTTTTGTTCTAGACTGATGAAGGATAACTCTTAGGGAGAGAAGGTAGTATTATTGTTGGTTGGTGAAGTCATATGGAGCATATTTTGTGTTGCTAAGAAGGAGAGTGTAGAAAAGTAAGTGCAGTAAAGAGAGAGTGTAGTTACTTGTTGGTGTTGCAAGTAGTATCAAAGTTGTGTATGCATATATCAAAAGGGAAAAATAGAAAAGAAAAATCCTATGCAAATGATGTGTGAAAGGTGTAGGTGTTTCCCTTTTAATGTTGTCAAAGGGGGAGAGAAAAAGAGTTCAATACATGAAAGAGATTTGGATGGGTCTATGTTAAAGGGGAAGAGAGTTGGTTGAAAATCCATAGTGCAGAAGAGACTATGGTATGAAGACCATAGTGGGAGAGTGTTCAGGAGGAAGAGAATGAGAATGTGAAGAATGAGAGATGCCCCAATCAGAGGGAGTACTTCTTTTTTACAGAGTTGTTGCCGATATGATTTTGTTGTTGATGGTTTTTTAGAATTGATGTTGCCACCAATGTCAAAGGGGGAGATTTTTGGAAGCTTGATTTCTTTGTGAGTTATTTGGGTGTTGTCACTGATTTCAATCCCTTGTTTGAAGAGAGTGTTGGAATGTTGCTAGTGTTGATGATTTCAACCCTTAGCGTTAGAGTTGTTGGAAGCCTGGAGTTGTTGGTATTGATGTCAACACAATGCTAGTGTTGTCATTGATGTCTTACTTCATTATAGTTGCAGAAGTTGTGTTTGGAGAGATATTTGGACATGTTATGGTTGATGAGAGGTGTTGTAGATGCTTTTGATGTGTTTTAGATATGCTAGTAGTGTTTTTGATGCAGTTGGTTCACTTGGTTTCCAAGTACTTTAAAGAAAAATTGAATAAAAGAGAGTTCATTGTGACAAAGTGTTGTTCAGTGTTCTACTCCACATTTCTTCATGGTTGAAGATATGGATGTTTGGTTTGGATATGATGATTAGAGGTTATCAGAGGTTTTATATCTAGAGTTTTAGGTTTTGGATCATGTTGTGCCTGTAGCACACACACCTCATTCTGAACGGGGACCCTCTCTTTCGCTTTTGTCGGGTCGCTTTCACTTTCATCTCATTTTGTGTGCCCCTATTTTGAGTTCTCCATTGGTCAATGAGTCATGAAGTTTCCATCTTGAGCTGACCAAGTTTCACCACCTTCAAAATTTTCAATTCTTTGGCCTTGGTGGAGTTCCTTTGGTAGTTTTCCTTGAAACTTCAAAACTTTCATCCTTTTCCCTTTGCAGGTCTGCTTGCGCAGGTCGCCCTAAGCGAAATTTCATCTTATCTTTGTCGTCCCTACAGTGGCCAAGTCAACACATCCACCCACCTTGCAGGATCTATGGCCTCCATTGTTGTTTCCTTCGCCGACTAACCAGGCAGCAAACACCTCAAGTTGTCATTCATCCTGCAGACCCTGCCATTCCTGCCACTAGTTGTTTCGAATGGCACACCCACCAAATCCATCTTCCTTCGTACCCACATTTATGGTGAACAGTTAATACCCCAAATTCTATAAATATCAAGCTCTGATGGGTCATTTTCATCAACATTCCTTCTAAAACTTGTCAGAGCTCCTCCCACTTCTGCTGCCTCCACACCCGCGAGATCCTGTTGTCGTTCGTGCATTACAATCTTTAGCTTCTTCATCAAGTCCTTGCAGGTCTACCAGGTAGGACCTCTGCCACCACCAGTTTCATCATTTTTTCTTCAAATTTTGCAAATTTATTAAAATCTTAGACATAAAAAAATTTGAAACCAGACATAAGACCTCACAACACACAAAACCCACATTTTGAAAATTGAAAATCCTTTAAAAATTCATCCTTGAATTGCATGCAAAATATTTCTTTCCCATTGCCATTCTTGAACTAGGGTTGTCGCGCCCTTGCGGCCAGTAAGGTCCCCACCATCGTTAACTTGATGATCTTAGTGGCAAACTTCAAACTGTCATCATCGTCCCTCGCAGGCCCACTCATGCGGGTGGCCACCACCTCCTTGTCGCCCTGTTAAAACAAATGAGATACTTAATTTAAGGAGGAATCTCTAAGGTGTTTGCAAGTCTATGAGTGTAGGTCACTGACTACAGATGACCTCCTCTATCTCACCATTTTTGATGGTTGTCTGGCCCCGACCTTCTGGTTTGCATACCCTGCGGGTTCTTTATCTGCCATTCAATAGCTCATTGCGCCTCCCTTGTGGGCCATTTTATGTGGGCTTCCCTTGTTGCCTCGCCACCGTTCAATGATCATCCTCAAACAACTAAGCTCTTCATTCCTCATGCTATGCGGACCCCGAGCTGATGATTTCCATTAAGCCTTCCTAAGCCAAAATGATTAAGTTTGAATCCTTTGCAGGCTTCTGTTTGTGGACCTATGCCACGTGTTTGCCATCCCAAACGGCCTTGGCTATTTGTCCATCTATCTTGTGGACTCTACATTGACTACATCTGTTTGAGCCCTGAGGAGTGAAATAACCAAGTTTGTCATTCACGGACCCTCCAATGCAGGTCATCACTGCCCAAAGTCCACCATTTTGAATGGCTAAGGGACTCCATCCTTTCACTCCACGGGACCCGATGTTGACTCCTCCTGAGCGATTGTCAAAATCATCAAGTATAAGTTGCATGCGGGTATTCTGATGAGGACGGCCGCCTACGAGCCTAAACTACCAAACTAAGCTTGCCACCCACTATGTGGAATCTGACCTCCCTGATGTCGTTCGACCAGCAATGAACAAGTGACCCCCGCTAATGACTTCCTCAAACCCAACAGTGCGGACCACTGTTTATGGGTCGTCATCCCATTTTCACCATCTTAGGCAGCCATCATCCAACGTCCTTCCGCGAGTCCCTAACCGCATCATATTGAACAAATTGAACTTCAAGGCTGAGTTGGTGCCACCTTCCATGGCTACAGATCCCATGTTGTGAGATGCCATCTACAAAATTCCACCTTGCCAGAGCCATTTCAAATGGCGGAGTCCCTAACGACCTAGACACTATTTGTACCTACAATCCTTACACCCACACACCCAAACAATTGATCTAGCATTTCAAATACCTCACAAGTGATCAAATCCACGTATCCAAATGACCTAACATCTCAGTGGGCTCCATTGTAATACAAAATGTTGATGTGGGTGGGTGACTGTGGGCCGCCATGCCCTCTTTGTTGTCTATCTACCAACTCCTCCAAAATGGTTGCCAGCCTAGGGAAGTCTGCACCCTTGGGCCCACATTGCCATATCTTCCTCGAACGAAATCCAAACGATGATCTGAGGGATGTTATGATCCTTAAAAGCTGAATCACTTGATCTAACATTGATTTTGCGGGATTTTGCTCACTCCCCTTGTTTCGCGCATGAATATGCTTATTGCTCCTTTGCTCACAAGATTTATGGAATCGGCTATAGGACCCTAGGGGACGTTTGCAAAAAAGGACAAAGAGAAGAAATCCACCGAGGTTCCAAGAGGGAAGGAGGACAAAGATTAGATGAAATACAAGTTCCACGGAACCAAGGTCACCTCCAAGATTACCGTAGAATGGGATATAGTTATTGATATGAACCTGGGGCATATTGACACTAATGAATTTAGGCAGAAGGTGATTTTCAACCCCACGACGGAGAATGCAAAAAAGATTAGAAAGAGTGGCTTGGCTAAGGTAGTCAGTTTCTCACCTGCTCTTGTGGTTCCAGAGTTGGTGATGGCCTGTAGAGAGGCCTATCAAGAGAAGACCAGAAGAATTGTTAACTGAGATGGAAAATTATTGGCCGACCTATCGGCCAAATTCATAGGGAGAACATTTCACATCCCTACCTTTGACCCTATAGAGGAAACTACCAAGGAATATGCAGAAAGTACATGGAAGGCTAACCCCCTAAAATGCAAAAAGATTATCAATCAATACTGGTTAAAGGAGAAGAGGGGGAGTAACAAGGTGCCCCGAGAACTCTTCAGGAGTGACTTCTATGAGGACTATCATGAGTTGGTAACCTTGTTGAGCAGTGTCATGGGCATCCCTACGGCCGCCTACTTCCAAGACTAGATGTTCTACTTCATTGAGGAGATCATCAAAGGAAACACCTAGTTTTATTGGGCAGGAATGATCAACAATAACTTGCATGAGCATTTTGTAGCAATCAAGAGAACCTCTCAATTTTACATGACATCTTACTTGGTCTATCTACTGGAAGACCCCTTTCCATACAGAGGTCTATTTGTGGCACAAATCTCAACTCCAGTAAGAGAGTTAAAAGTATATGACAAGTATCCCTAGCTCCAATATCGAAACTTCAAGAAGGATTATTGTGGGGTGAACGATGCCTTTATTGGGCACATTATCAAACTCCTTGGAGGAGACTTTGAGAGTAGAGTTACTCACAACGCTCGTGCATTCATTCACCGGTTTGGGTTTCTATTCATATAATTCCCCAAGTTCACATACATTAGGACAAAAGGCTTCTCCGAGAGGCCATATAAGCTGCCCAAATATCCAAACGACTGTCTAATCCTGCTAGAGGTCTCTAGACAGTTGTAGCATGCTCACACACTCCTGAGTGACAAACATAGGCTAGGAATCCCTTATCCTCACTTTTGGCTAGGGTATGTATGCACTTTCCACATCTCAATGTGTAGAGTATTTTGAAAAGGATATCATTGAGTATAACTTGGGATTTTATATTGCCTAATCGCAGATGGTTCCATATGGTAAATTGAAGAAGATGGTTGGGCAAGAATATGCCCACTTGCACAATATTGAAGACTTCTAGGCTAACTGCGGAGACAAAAAAGAAGTACACATGAGGCACTACATGCATATGACTGCATACTTTGCCAAGATGATCCAATTGCTCCTAGTGCCAGATTAAATTTTGGAGGATGAGAACACTATTGTAGATCCGAGGTACAATGTCATTGCTAACTTACCATTGCCCTCAATAGACTGAAATGAGGAAGACGTCAATGAACTCGACATTCTAACCAAACCAATAGAGCATACAACAAAGCAGTGGATTGATGGAAAATCGCTCAGCTAAAGCTCCAAGGGGAAACTCTAACCTATGGTGAGCTTGAAGAAAAGCTTGAGAGTGAAATTGACAGTGGAACTATTGTTGCTCCAGCTGGAGAGACTCCAAAATCTCCTCCCACCACTATGTCAAACAAGAGAAAAGAAGTATCAAAATGTCAACCTAAGCATAAGGTATATTCAAGGAAGGGCTCTGAATATGAACCTTCAAAGAAAGCCAAGAAATTGGGCGAATTCACTGAGATGCCCATGATCCAAGAAGATCCATTGCACGAGGGAGAGGAAGAAGAGGTAGAGCAACCAAAGTCTCCACCTACTACCTTTGTTCTTGCTGCCACCATCACTGCCACTACTATCACTCCTCCACCTGCATCTCAAGCAGTACTTGCTTTCTCTTCGCCTATGGTGGACATCTCGATTCACCTGACCTCCACCTTGCTGACTACACCCATCATAGCGAGGGATTCTTCTTCGTCCACCACTTCCCCACTTTCATCCTCCTCGATGTCTCCATCCACTAAAATCCCTTTAGCCTCTACCACAACAATTCCTACCCTCACTCTTCCATAAGCTTTTGCTTGACACATGTAGAATATACCCATGGAGCCCTCTGGAGTGTTAATGAAACCTGCAATGTAGGCTGCCCTAGCTCAGGCTGTTGTCGGGCTCCCTATCCCTCCTCAAATAGAACCACCTAAAATGGAGGTGAAAATGCAAATCTTAGAAGAGCTTGAAAGACAAGAAAGAGAGGCAACCAAGGAAATGGATGAAGAATTTTAAGAGGACTACCATGAGCATCCAAAACATCAACACTTGGTCATCGATGAGGTGGTGCATGAAGAAGAAGAATCATAGTCTTCTGAGGAAGATGTTGAAGGCCTCAATTCAAAATATATAGTGGAAACTTTTGATCAAGAGCTAGAGGAAGAAGTGTCTAAGCAACTCAAGAACGTTGGAGAGGAAGTTGAGAGGCAATCTTCTAAAGAAAAGAAGGAGATAGATGATGATATGGAGGTATCCATGGAGCCTCCAACTAGAGACCAAGACAAAATCCTTGGCCGTGATGAAGAGGTTCCTCCCACAGGGGAAGAAGAAGAAAAGAAAGGGGAGAAAGCTCACGAAGAAGATAAGCCTAAAGAAGAGGCTGCAACAAGAAGAAGCCCAGAAGTAGAACGTCATATAGAGCATGGGAAAGAAGAAGAAGAAAAGTAATATGAAGGGGAAGATAGCCCCATGGAACACATAGCTACCACTAAGTCACAAGAATAAAAGGCTATATTCATCCGCGAATTAGATGAAGAGTTAGAAGAGAAGACAAAATAGGAAGCTTCAAGGCATCAAGAAAGGGAGATCCAACATATTCAAAGAGAAGAAGGTGATCATGAATCACCAAAGGAGGGACCTCAGATGCCCGAATGGTTAGAAAAACATCTGTAGAAGAGGACCCCCACTCCCATGGACCCCAAAGAAAGACTGGAGGCAATATTTGCACGGCCTTGGGTGGGACCAAAGAAAGAAAAGAAACCAAGAGTCTAATCCCAAATCACGATGGATGCCTCGGGATCGAGGACAATACAAATTGCCACTTCGATAAAGGACGAGGAGGGGGTCAGTTACAATATTTCCACCATTGACCTAGGAACAACCACAAGGGAACAAAATATTGATCATCTCTAGGGGTCTATTTCCACCATCGTGCATCAAATGAGCAAGGCTAAGTCCTGTAAAGAGGAATTGAAGGAACAAGTAGTAGACCTCATTGCATACATTGAGCGATGGTCTTCTGCTGAGGAGCTAACCACGAAGTCATCAACAACTCCTTTGCTACTTTCAAAGGGCCATATCAGTAAATTGGAGAAGAGAAAGAACTAGACTAAGGCCATTGAAGATTGGTTTAGGCAGGTACTCTATAATAGAGATATAGGCATTGGTCATGCTGTCTAGATAGCAAACAAGTTCCGGGAAGTGCAAAAACAACTTGAAGGCATGAAGAAATTCTACACTGACTTCCCCAAATTGTATAGGATTACGTATCCTAAACTTGATTATATCCTCAAGATGCCCGAGAAAACTTGGGAAAAAGAATTGGCCTTGGCAAAGGATGACCATTGGCTCGTTGAGACATGGAAATTAGGCCTAGATCATAGAAGAAAAGTCTTGGAGTGGGCACTCCATGAAGTAGAGCTTGACCTGGACTGGGTCAAAAAACATTGGGATGGTTGTGAAGAATATTTATAGCTCATGAAAAACTTTGACATGTCGCCAGTCGAGCTGGATCCCGAAAAGATAGGGCCTTATTTTCATAAGAAGATGGAAAACAGGGCTATGGATTTGCCACCGCCGGATTTTATGGATTTTTCCACCCGAGCCTTCACCCAATTAGAGCAAGCAATCAAGAACACACCAAGGTGCACACAAAATTGGCAGTTGATTACCAGTAGATCCATAAAATTAACTTTCCAAGTGCTCCAATTTGACATAATGGAATGGAATGAACTTCAGGTGTTGATCGACAAGTTCGTGGAGTATGCCACCATAAGAAAGAATGAAGGAGATCCAGTCATTGATGATGAGTTCCTCACTATGTAGCTACAACAAAAGGGAAATCAACTAGAAGACAAAAGTGCTACAATACCAAGCACTAGACGACAAGATAGGCTAGAAGACAAGAGATGTATTTTAAAATTGTAAAATTTTGAGGTGTGGATGAAACCCTAATTTGTAGTGAATCTTGGCCACACAATGAGATTGAATCTTGGCCACACATTTTTCTTTTTGAAAACTATAAATAGGGGGTCTCCTCTCATTTTTGAGAGAGTTGAGTTGTTGTAAAGACATGATGCTGAAATTCTAATAGAAATTCATTGCTTTTGGTGGATTCTTGGATTTCATTCATGTTTCATGATTCATCTCCTCATAGTTAGTAGATTTGAGTAGATTTACTTTGTTGTTCTATGTGTTTTACATGGTTTTAGTAGATTAGTGAATGTTGTTCATTGATATTGAAGAATATTGTTGTGTTGATGCCCTTCCTTGT
>VDFB02112352.1:0-25247 GCA_007258455.2 Sequoia sempervirens | reverse complement strand
TATATTATATATATAATATACTATAATTTAAATAAATATTTTATTATTATTATTTAAATATATATATTATATATATAATATATATATACATTATATATTTTAAATAATAGGGTATTGCTTTTTTAATAAGTTGGGATATAAAATGATTTTTTTTAAGGGCATATAATTAAATAATATTAAATATTCAAATATATGGATTTTTAAATGATTATTCTATAATCATAGAGTGAAATAAAATTGATTTTATAATGAATGACTTTACTTGAAAAGTTGATTTTGACTATTATGTGTAATTGGAGAAACAGGGAGTTAGATTTTTAGTTTTAAATTACTCAATATTGCAATTGTAATTTTAATTGCTTTTGAGTAGTTGCAAATAATGTTAATTATTTTATTTGATTACATGCAATATATTATCACCTTGCTCAGACTTAGGAAATCCTAAAGTAGGATATTGAATTGTTGGTTGTCCTTTCGTCATGATCTCTCTCTCTTTCTTGATGTTGGGAAATGGAGTTATTTTTTATGTAAGTCTTCCAGATTGGGTTTTCTTTTAATTTCGTGGGTTGTCATAAAATGTTAGTCAACCTTGGTATAGTCTTGGGTAGTGTGTATAGATGTATTATGTTGTTTTACCTGGTTTTCATGAACAGGGATGGTTTGTGCCTCCTGTGGTTTAGGAGTGGATTATGTGAATTGTGCCTCCTTTGGAAGGAGTGGATTAGGTGTTTTGTTGCCTCCTGTGTTTGCGGTGATTTTTCATTATGTGTTCCTCCTAGAGTTGGAGTGGTTTTACCTTGTTAACATGCACTTGGGATTCCCTTGGTGATTGGATGTTATGTGTCGTCAAGTAGAAGAGTGGCTTCTGTTAGGTGCCAAAGCCCAAAGAGGTAAACTGGGCAACCTTCGGAGGTGGTTTAATTCAAGTGATAACTAAATCAATATACTTATAAGTTAGGTAGTATTTCACATTAATCAACATAATTTAGCCTCATTCATAGACACAAGTGCTAGTGTAACGCCCCGTCTTGGAACCTAAAGAATGTTGCAATGACTACGATAGTGTAATAATTTTTTTTTTTAAAGTGTAAACATAAAATTTATTATTGAAAACATTCCCTAAGAAACACGACAACAGACTACTTGAAAATCCCATAGATAACAAAATTAATTAACATAGCATGTGTTTGATTCTTACAAACTTAAGAGCATACATTCATTAACAATTAAATTACATCATTAAAGATATAAAGAACCAATATGATTCTTTCTACATAGCATTTGTAATAACATTTACAATACTCATTTCCAAATGATGTGGGTCATATAAAAGTATACAATTACATATTACAAAAGTTTCTCCTCGATTACAACGGAGGACTGATACAAGAATAAGGTTTCCACTGATACAAATGAGAAGACATATATCCACATACAAGCTCTCCATCCAAGAAGTACTCGTTGCCACAAACATGAACTAGCGACCCAACAGAGTAAGGTGCATGTTCCACCCAAGCATGTGGTACTCGTAGGCCCACTCCCATGCTAGGAGATAGTAAAAAGGTACCTAGACATAACCTACAAACCCTAGACACAAATAAAACCAAAGACAAGACTTATACAAGTATTAACTTAACTTAAGGTTTACATTGCTTCCATAATTGAATGATCAAACACACTGAGTTCACAAGGATACTATTATTATAGGTGGAGTATCATCACAATGTTGTATAGGTCACCTAGGTGTTTCTTCCTAGGTTCTGGCCCCCATCTTGCATTACCCCGGTAACCTCTTACGAAACCTAGCCCCATATGCAATTTGTTGCGGAATCGAATATCTTTCATAGTGACTAGATATCGATTTTTCCATTCCAGGCCTTCTCGACTCATTCCCAAGTCTGAACTAGCCCTTGATTCCATGAGCGAGGCTTATTAATCTAGTTAAAGGTTTTAGACAACCTAATGTGTAGATTTAGTTTTCACTGATTAACTAACTCTACATGAGTTACCCTGGCACCACTTTGTGTGTAGGCCCTCACAAAGAGAAATTACCCTAATTATAACTCAAGGAATCTAATTCCACTAACTAAGGTGGACAAGGTGCACATAAACTAACATCAAAAACCAATCATATATCAATCGACATCACAACCTATTCATAGAATCAGGTGTCAAAAACCGAATAGAACCATGTGCACTACCCTAGTTTATTCAAAATATGAAACCATCATGGATATAACTCCCTCAAAAAGAAACTATGTCTGGAAGACTTGAACTCACATATAACACCAATTTTCCCAATAAGAATTTAAAACAACTTAAAGCAATTCAGAAAAAAATAAGAATCTAATGTTAGGATTTATTAAATCCAATCAAATCAGTTAGAAATAGCATGAAAATAAATCAACTTGTTTATAGTTCTTTTCTCAAACAATTAAAAAGGAATTGAATCAATTAGTCGAATCTAATTTCCTCAATTACACATAAAAATAAATATCAATTTTCTCTTTCCAATTTTATTGTTTGATGATAATTATCTTTATGCATTTACAAGCATCTATATAAAATAAAATCTTTTTTAAATACTTAATCATTTTTCCTAAAATTATATATGCATATATATAAACATACATATATATACATTTATATATATAAATATATAATGTATTTTAAGTTTAAATTTAATATATTTGAAATCCACAACAATTAAAATCCATATAAAGAAAATTCCTAAAAAAAAGAAAAAGAATCAAAATTTATTAACCTTTAAGCAATATGCATTTGGGGTTTGTATTGGCCATTTGCACAGCCAACCATATGGTCGCGGCTACTTTCATAGCCGACCCTAGTGGTCGTGGCTATGTTGGCAGCGTCGGCTACCTCCATAGCCATTGCCCTTCATGGGTGGTTGTGGGGGTAGACCCTGCGGCCCCTTCATAACTTATATATTTTTTAATTAATTTTAAAAAAAAAAAATCATTTGCTATTTCACCCGTACGACGATAATTAGAATTTTTTTTATATTTTTTTTATATAAAGAAAATCTCTATGACTAATTCACATGATTTTAGATGTATATATGTATTTTATATAACTATATCTATATAAAATAATATATGAGAAAGATTGTTCGGGAAGGGAAAATTTAATTTAGAATTTTCTACAGGAATTTTTTTTATCAAAATATATAGAGGTTCTCAATTTATCAATAAATTATATAGAGGTTTCCAATTTATCAATTTTGATTGAGGGTTTCATTTTCCGTAACATAAGATTTCCTTCACAATTTAATTTCTAAAAATCCTTTCTATAGGAAACATTTAACAAAGTTTGAAACAAAGGTTTCCATTTCCTCAATCCAACCAATGAGTTTCATTATCAAATCTACAGAGACTTCTTTGGTTTTCCATTGAGAATTTTCTATTGTTGCTCTCTGATTTTACTATAAAGCTTTGTTTCAAAATTTACATAGAAAGGTAACAAATTTTCTACAGATTATTTTACCGAGAAGTACAAAAGTTTCAATCAAATATTATTTCCTCAAGAAATCTTTTAATTTCACAAATTAACAACACTTCTACAAATTTAAATCTTCATACAACCAATCTTTTTCAAATCACAAAATGAAATAAATAAATATTAAAAGAACTTGTTTTCCGTATTTAAATCTTCATATAGAATTCATAAATCACAAAGATCCAATAAATAAATAGTAAAGAACCTTGATAGTGGAGGTATATTTCCACAAGATAATTAGTGATATTGTTATCAAGATGACCGTAGTTTCGAGTCAAACACATTGACCCATGTTTCATGAGTAGTGGTTCAACAAGAACCCATCTCTCATGATATCGAATGGTCCACTTAGCACTCATTGCATCTAGGTGATGCTCACAGAGGTGGAAGTAATCGGGTCCGTCCTTGAGGTCACCCATCCCAAGAGTCAGCTTCCAGCTCAAGCCATTAACCAGGAGTTTTCTCCAAGGTTGCTCCGCTTTGAGTTGTTACCCCATTTGCAAACCTTCAAGTGTTGTGTCTTATGAACCATTCATACATCCCCTTTTAGCTCATCATGAAACATGGTCAATGAGTTTAACTCGAAACTACACGCTGAACTCGAGTAGCAATATCATAATAAAGTAAAGAACCAGCTTTCCCAGAAGAATTTGACTATTGAAGAGAAGCTTTGCCTACTGCATGCAACTTCCAAAGCCCTTTCAAATCTCCTCTTTCCAAAAGATTGAAAATTATTGAACAAATATGTATTCGAGAATTTCTTCCAGAAATTTAAATCAAAACCCCAAATCAAAAATCATAATTTCTTCAGCAGAACTCTGTTTTCTTTCTTTTTTTCCCGTGAAGTGTTTTCTTGCCTTCTAAAATCTAGCAATATTCTTTCTGAGAAAATCCTCAACAAGAATTTTGCATTTAATTCAACTAACACATGGCAATTCAAGAAAATATCTCTAACCATTCACTAATATTTTCTTCTATCAATTATCAAGAATTTAATTTATTTTAAAGAATTTAAAATTTTAAAAACTAATTTCATTTTTATTTTTATACATATTTAAAATTCCATTTCTCACAAAAAGAATTTAATATATATTTAATCTATTCTCTCAATAAAATTAACTTTAATTAATTAATTTATTTATTTAATAAAATAATTTTAATCACAATGATTAAATTATTTTACCAATAAACTAATTTAATTAATTAGATAAAATATGAAGCTTTTATCTACAATATTTAAAATTTATTTACATAAACATTAAATTAAAAAGAACATTAATCTAACATTAAATTCACAAAATAAACCTTTCATAAAAAATAACAAGGAAAACTTAGATGCGATAACCAAACACACCAGATCTAAACTGATGACATACTATGACTGGGTTTGATACTAGACTAGGAAAAACCTCGTTACTACCTCCCAATCAATATTACCATTGAGTTTGGACATGCTCAGACCTTTGAAGCCAGGTGAAGTCGGTGTCATGTACCTACAATCCTGCAATCAAATGTCTAACATACATATATATATAATCCATGATTCAAACACACTATGAGGAGAAAATCACAGAAATCACAGGGCACTCACAAGTGAGTGATGCAACTCTGTTCTCCTCACCAATACAATATCACATCAAACTAAAAAAATAAACATCAATTAACCTACCATGAACATATATAGCAATAACATCTGAAGTAAACATCTATGCTAACATAAGAATATCCAAAATAATCACCACCAAATAGTGTATCATAACAATATAAAATAAATCCACCATCGCTTTACAGTCAGCGATAAAATACATCAAAACAAAGTACCAGGGTCTATCAAAGTTAAAATATGCCAACATAAAACATAAGGAAAATAGAGGGGTACTACATCCTCCCCCCTAGGATCATGCTTGCTCTTGAAAGATTGTGAACAAATAGGGATTAAGCTCCCTCATGCATGTCATATCCTCCCATTGAGTAGATGCCTCATGACTAGGATCCCATTGGACCCTCACCTAATCAATGTCTCGACCCCTGAGAATGAGCTTCCGGCGCTGCAGAATGCCCACGGGCTCCAAAGCCAGCTGCCCGTCCTCTACCTATAATGCATTCCAATCAAGTACATGAGAAATATCGAGATGATAAAGTTTAAGAACTAACACATGGAATACATCATGAATACGTGACAAACTGGGTTGTAAGGCAAGTCGATATGCCATAGGACCAATGCTTTCTAGAATCTCAAATGGCCCCACCTATTGAGGCACAAGCTTAGAGTCTTTTCCATAACGGATTGGACTCTTTTGTGGTCGCACTCGAAGAAATACTCTATCACCAACTGAAAATTGGCGGTCCACTCTGTGCATCAACATACTTCTTTTTTCTATCTTGTGCTACTATCAGATGTTCTCTAATGTGATCAACCTGTTGCTCCATGTCTTGAAGCATCTAAGGTCCAAGTAACACTCTATCCTGAAGTCAATCCCAACTCAATGGAGTCCAACAAGGACATCCATATAACACTTGAAAAGGGGGCATACCTATGGAACTTTGATATCCATTATTGTAAGAAAATTACACTAAGTACAAATAATCTTCCCATCATTATTATTGGTCCATTACATACATTCTAAGCATATCATCAAGATTTTGATCAACTCTCTTTGTTTGACCATCTGTTTCGGGATGATATGTTGAACTGAAGTTCAACTGTGTACCTAGAGCATGTTGTAATGAAGTCCATAGGGCTGAAGTAAACAAAGGATCTCTATTTGATATAATCCTATGAGGAATCCCATGCAATATAACAATGTCCTCCATGAATATCCTAGCTACAGATGAAGCATTATAATATGATCAAACTAGAGAAAAATGTGCTAACTTAGTCAATCTATCAAAAGTTACCATAATGGCATCATGTTGACGTGATGACATAGGTAATCCAACAATGAAATCAAATGATATAATATCCCATTTCCATTCAGGAATGAGATGTGGCTGCAATAATCTGGTGGGATGTTGATGCTTAGCTTTGACTCTCAGGCACTCAAGACATCTTGATACAAAATCAGCGATATCATGTTTCAAACCAGGCCAAAAATACAACTATCGAAGATCCGCATGCATCTTCTTAACACCAGGATGAGCTGAGTAAGGAACTCGATGTGCCTCAATCATTATCAACATGTGGAGGCCTTGTGAATGTGGTACATAGATATGATCTAAATGTCACAATAAACCATCTGGTTTAAGAGAATACCCTATGAATCGACCCTCTAGAGGTCTACCAAATTTAATCTCCATCTTCACCTCCTGATACAATCTATCTATAGGAAGTGCTGCTAAAATTTGACTCCTCAAATCTACTTCAAGAGTAATAGCAGAAATATCATGTCGACAGTGACTGAGAGCATCAGCCACTACGTTCTCTTTTTCCTAAACATATTTCACCTCAAAATCATATTCACACAAGAACTCCATCCACCTTCTTTGTCTAGCATTCAAGTTAGGTGGCATAAAAATATATTGCAAACTACAGTGATCACTATGAAGTTTGAAATGGTGACCCAATAAGAAATGCCTCCATTGAACTAATGAATGGACAACTACGGCAAGCTCCAGATCATGAGTGGGATAATTTTATTCATGATCCTTGAGTTTGTGAGACTCATAAGCGATCACATGCCCTTCTTGCATCAGTACTACTCCTAAACCCTCTAAGGATGCATCAGTGCAAACAACAAAATCCTTAACAGGATCAGGAACAACTAATATAGCAGCATTAGTCAGTTTTTCCTTAAGTGTCTAAAAAGGCAACTAACACTGCTATGTCCAAACAAATTTCTTCCCTTTCCTCTAAAGAGAAGTATTGGGGTGCCCAATCCTAGAAAACCCCTGAACAAACCGTCTATAGTATCCAGCAAGACCCATGAAACTACGAACCTCAGATACGGTCGTAGGCATAGGCCAATCAATAATAGCTTGAATCTTCGAAGGATCCACAACAATACCCTTTCTAGAAATCACATGACCAAGGTATTTCACCTCAATTTGAAAGAAGTCATACTTCTTCAGGTTTTCATACAATTGATTCTCCCTCAAGCACTACAATGGTACTACTGTGAATTCGTAGTGCCCATAACAAGTTCAAAATTCTATTTTATGAATGTCTGCTTCTATAATGCGTAAGTAATGGTAACTTGATTTCAGATCAATCTTAGAGAACACATTAGCTCCCTTGATCTGATCAAAAAAATCATTGATTATGGGTAAAGGATATCGATTCTTTAACGTTACTTTGTTCAATTGACGGTAGTCAATACACAATCTAAGTGATCCATCCTTCTTCTTTACAAAGGTGATAGGTGCTCCCCAAGGAGAAACACTCAAACGAATAAAACCATTATCCAATAGTTCTTCCAACTAGATACAAAGCTCTTCTATTTCCTGAGTAGTCATTTTGTATGGGGCTCATGATATAGGCTCAGTTCTAGGAACAAGGTCAACTCTAAAATCAATATCTTGTTTCGGTGGCATACTAGGTATATCATCAGGAAATACATCAGTGAATTCCCTGAGGGTAGGGTGATCATCAAGAGATATCTCTCGACTCTCCCCTACCTCCAAATCATTAATTTTTTTTGCAAATAGTTGACAACCCTGACGAAGACATCTCTTCAATTGCATAGCATATATCATCCACAAAGAAAGAGGCCTTTGAACTCCTATGATCTCAACTTTTGCACCTAAGTCATTAATACAACTTACTGTCTTAAGTCGATAGTCAATTATAGCATGATGAGATTCTAACCAGTCCATACTTAGAACAATAGCATATGATCCTAAAGGTGTAACATGAAGATCCACTAAGGTAGATAATGAACCAATTCTTAGTTCACAATTGCGTAGAAGGTTCTCTACCACTACTTTCACCCTAGAGGTGAATTCTACCTGCCACTTACTGCCTTGCTTTACCGCCACAAGACCACATCACTCAACAATGGTAGGTGAAATAAAGGAATCAATAGCTCCATAATCAAAATGAATAGTAACACTAACACCCTATAACTGACCTAAAGTCTCGACCACTGTATTCTAATGACCGACTTGGTGGTTATTTACTGTAGCATAAACTGTATGAAAACGAACTGTATCCCCAACTATAGGCTCAGAAGCTGTCGATCACGACCCGAATCCTGAAGAACCTCTCATAGGACACTGCCTAGCAATGTGTCCCTGCTGACTACAAGAATAACAACCAATACCTCTACCAAATCCTCTGCCACCCAAAGTTTAATTGGATTGTTGAAAGCTACCTCTACTGAATATATACTCCACACTCTGAGCTAGTTGATCCTGTTGATTGTGCTTATTGTGCCACCAGTTACGGTTCTTTCCTGACTGAGGACTATTACCCTGTTGAGGATGTGAATTATCATTTTTCTGAGGAGTACGCTGCTGATATTGTTGTCCACCCTTAGCAAGTGTCTATTGGTTCCTAGAGGAACCTCCTATCTGAATCTAACCACCTCATGGACAAAAAACCTACTATAGGTACACTACCTATCTAGACACCTATATGTCCACCTAATGCTAGAGTCAGATTCTCTTCCATAATACGTGCTCTCTCAACTACAACTTCCATAGTCTTCGATTTGAAGACTCTTACTCCTCCACTAATGCAGGCATTGAAACCCCTGATAAAATTCTACACCAGCATCACCTCATCATCTCCAATTCATGCATATTATTTAAGTTCATAAAATCTATGTTCATACTACTCGATAGATAGAGCCATCTGACGCAAATCATGAAACTCATCATCTCGTTGTTTCCTCTAATGCTCAAATAAGAAACATGCTCTAAACCTTTCCAAGAATATCTCCCAAGAAACTGACCCAATCTCTAAATGGAGCTTCTGCTCCTCCAAATGCCACCAAGTAGAGGCAAAACCTCTTAGATGCATGATGGCGCATCTAGCTCAAGTATTGCTACCATATGGGTGTATAGCAAAACATCTACCCGAGTATAATAACCAGGTCTCTGCCTCTAGACCACCACTTGTGCCATCAAATGTAGGAGGGTGTGCCTTCAACAAATCCCTCATATGTCTTTCAACTATGGCATCCTGCTCTACAGTACTAACAATCCTCCTAGGAGATCTATCACATTCCCTAACCACCTCCTGATCCACTTCCTGCCTTGGACCAAGTCTGGCAAGTACCTCTTCTAGTAGGGGATGCAAGTGAGCTCCCTCAACCTCTGGATGAATCAGAATTTGTTCCTCACTTGTATGTTCCAATCGAGGACCCAACTGTTTGGCATGTTCACTCTCATGGAACCTCTGAGGGGGATTAACCTGAGGGTTTGGCCCACGGCCTCCACCTCAACCTCTACCACGACCTCTAGTTCAATGCCTAGGCATGATCCTACATAAAAAACAAAAACGAGCCTCAGATACAAAACATAGAAGGCTAAAAAAACCAATACTACCTAGTCTAACATCTAGGTCAACCTAATGGGCTCACAATTACCCAGAGCATCTAGTGTTAGAACCTTTGCTCTAATACCAATCTATAACACCCCGTCTTGTAACCTAAAGAATGTTGCAATGACTACGATAGTGTAATAACTTTTTTTTTTAAAAGTGTCAACATAAACTTTATTATTGCAAACATTCCCTAAGAAACACGATGACACACTACTTCAAAATCTCATAGATAACAAAAGTAATTAACATAGCATGTGTTTGATTCTTTTAAACCTAAGAGCATACATTCATTAACAATTAAATTACATCATTAAAGATATAAAGAACCACTATGATTCTTTCTACATAGCATTTGTAATAACATTTACAATACTCATTTCCAAATGATGTAGGTCATTATAAAGTATACAATTACATATTACAAAAGTTTCTCCTCGATTACAATTGAGGAGTGATACAAGAATAAGGTTTCCACTGATACAAATGAGAAGAAATATATCCACATACGAGCTCTCCATCCAAGAAGTACTCGTTGCCACGAACATGAATTGGGGACCCAATAGAGTAAGGTGCACATTCCACCCAACCATGTGGTACCCATAGGCCCACCCCCCATGCTAGGAGATAGTAAAAAGGTTCCCTAGACATAACCTACAAACCCTAGACACAAATGATACCAAAGAAAAAACTTATAAAAGTATCAACTTAACTTAAGGGTTACATTGCTTCTAGAACTAAATGATCAAGCACACTAAGTTCATAAGGATACTATTATTATAGGTGGTATCATCACAATGTTGCATAGGTTACTCAAGTGTTTCTTCCTAGGTTCTGGCCCCCATCTTGGGTTACCCTGGTAACCTCTTACAAAGCCCGACCCCACATGCAATCTATTGCAAAATTGAATATCTTTCATAGTGACTAGATATCAATTTTTCCATTCCAGGCCTTCTCAACTCATTCCCAAGTTTGAACTAGCCCTTGAGTCCATGAGTGAGGCTTATTAATCTAGTTAAAGGTTTTAGACTACCTAATGTGTAGATTTAGTTTTCACTGATTAACTAACTCTACATGAGTTACCCTGGCACCACTTTGTGTGCCGACCCTCACAAAGAGCCACTCCCCTAATAATAACTCAAGGAATCTAATTCCACTAACTAAGGTGGACAAGGTGCACATAAACTAACATCAAAAAGTAATCATATATTAATGGATATCACAACCTGTTTATAGAATCACGTGTCAAAAATTGAATAGAACCATGTGCACTACCCTAGTTTATTCAAAATATGAAACCCTCATGGATATAACTCCCTCAAAAAGAAACTATGTCTGGAAGATTTGAAATCACATATAACCCCAATTTTCTCAATAAGAATTTAAAACAACTTAAAGCAATTCAGACAAAAATAAGAATCTAATGTTAGAATTTATTAAATCTAATGAAATCAGTTAGAAATAGCATGAAAATAAATCAACTTGTTTATATTTCTTTTCTCAAACAATTAAAAAGGAATTGAATTAGTTAGTCTAATTCTAATTTCCTCAATTACACATAAAAATAAATATCAATTTTCTCTTTCCAATTTTATTGTTTGATGATAATTATCTTTATGCATTTACAAGCATCTATATAAAATAAAATCTTATTTAAATATTTAATCATTTTTCCTAAAATTATATATATGCATATATATAAACATA
The DNA here is from genome assembly GCA_007258455.2 of Sequoia sempervirens. Lineage (NCBI taxonomy): Eukaryota > Viridiplantae > Streptophyta > Pinopsida > Cupressales > Cupressaceae > Sequoia > Sequoia sempervirens. The sequence continues at coordinate 13,543 of VDFB02112352.1, read as the reverse complement.
CATATATATACATTTATATATATATATAAATATATAATGTATTTTAAGTTTAAATTTAATATATTCGAAATCTGTAACAATTAAAATCCATGTAAAGAAAATTCCTTAAAAAAAAAATAATAATAAAAATTATCAAAATTTATTAACCTTTAAGCAATATGCATTTCAGGTTTGTATTGGCCATTTGCACAGCCAACCATTGGTCGCGCCTGCTTTCACATCCGACCGTAATGGTCATGGTTGTGTTGGCAACCTAAGTGTTGCTTGTGTGGGTAGTGCCGGCTACCTCCACAACCATTGCCCTTCATGGGCAGCTGTGGGGGTAGCCCCTGCGACCCCTTCATAACTTATATATTTTTTAATTAATTTTTGTTTTAAAAAATCATTTGTTATTTCACCCATACGCCAATAATCAGAAATTCACCTTTTTTTTATATATAAAGAAAATCTCTATGACTAATTCACATGATTTCAGATGTATATATGTCTTTTATATAACTATACATATAATAATATGTGAGAAATATTTTCTGGGAAGGGACAATTTAATTTAGAATTTTCTACAGGAAAAAAATTAATCAAAATATACAGAGGTTCTCAATTTATCAATAAATTATACAGAGGTTTCCATTTCCTCAATACCTTGGATTTGAGGTCACTGCATAGAGGATTTCCTCATACCTAATTTCTGTGCAACTCAAGAAACATGAATAAAGTTTGAAATAGGAGGCTCATTTCAACCAGTTGAGTTTCATTCTCAAATCTATAGACTTTGTTTTCAATATAGTTTCAGAATACAAGTTCTCCTGATTTTATTATGATTCTTTTCAACCATATGAGAGGGTAATAAATTTTCTGTATTATTTAACGGTGAAGCATGTGAAGCTCAATCAAATATTATTTCACAATCTTTTAATCATGGAATTAATAAATAATTTTAAATTTAAATTCCACACAACTACCCACAAAATCACAAAACCAACAAATAACAGTAAAGAACCTTTCAGAAATAAACTCATAGGCAATTTTTTCAAATCATAAACGAAATAGAAGGAAATAACAAAGAACCTATTTTCCTATAGCTGAAAAATTTGATCATTGAAGAAAGTTTTGCTCACTATGTCCAACTCCAAAGCCTTTTCAAATCTCCTCTTCCAAAAAGATTGCAAATTACCGAAAAATATGTATCCAGAACATCTTCCAGACTTAAATCAAACCAAACTGCAAATCATAATTTCTTTTAGCAGAATTTATTTTCTTTTTTCCTGTGGTGTTTTCGCTTCCAAATCGCAATATCTTCAAGAAAATCCCAAACAGAATTTTGCATTTAGTTCAACCAATATGACAATTCAAGAAAATATCTTCTAACCACTGTATATATTTTCTATCAATTATCAGAACCAATTACTCCTGAAAGAATTTAAAATTTCAAACTTATCATTTTATTTTTATACATATTCAAAATTCCGGCCTCACAAATGCATTTAATAATATATATTAATCTATTTTAATAGTAATTTTTAATTAATTAATTTATTTATTCAATAAAATAATTTTAATCTCAATGACTAAATTATTTTACCAATAAAATAATTTAATTAATTAATAAAATATGAAGCTTTTACTTCCTTTATTTAAAATTAATTTAAATAAGAATTAAATTAAAGAACATTAATCTAACACTAAATTAACAAAATAAACCTTTCATAACAAATAATCAAAATAGACATAGACAAAGCATCCAAAAATACTAGACCTAAACTGACAGCATACCGTGATCACCAGGACTAGACTAGGAAAACCTTGTTACCCTCCCAAATCAACATTACCATTGAGTCTAGAATACCGTAATCGGAAGCCAAGTGGAGTTAAAGCAATTTATTATCCTACAATCAAACGTATAACATACATATATATATAATCCATGATTCAAACACACCATGAGGAGAAAATCACAAAATTCACAAGGCACTCGCAAGCGAGTGATGCAACTCAGTTCTCCTCACCAATACAATATCGCATCAAACTGACAAAATAAACATCAATTAACCTACCATGAACATATATAGCAATGACATCTGAAGTAAACATCTATGCTAACATAAGCATATCAGAAATAATCACCACCAAACAGTGTATCATAACAATATAAATAAAATCCACCATCGCTCTATAGTCAGTGATCAAATACATCAAAACAAAGTACTAGGGTCTATCAAAGTGAAAACATGCTAATAGAAAACATAAGAAAAATGGAGGGGTACTACAACTAGTACAAGCTTAGGATGAGGGGGAAGGCCTAGAATGGAAAGGTCATCTATCTTGTCTTTATGAGAGGTATTTGATTCTGAATGAGCAAGTATGGGTGTCGAGATTCAGTAGAGGCCAGCAGGATAACCCATAGTGGGGGACGAATCCTATGAAGATTCCCAGAGGATATCCCATGTCGAGCTATGTGATGACAGTCTTTCTACGACAACAATTGGTACATGATTTTGTGTGTATGGTTTCTTAACATACTCAATCTTTTTTATTTCTAGAAGCAATGTGACTTATGTCAGTGATGTTAGAGTTGTACTTGTGTTATCCTTATGGTTGTATGGTTCATGTGATTGACGTGTCAGTGTGAGTTAGCCTATGTCTAGGGGTGGATGGTCTTGTATATTATTCCTTGTTACTATCCCCTAACACGGGGGTGAGCCTTCGGGTATCACATGGTTGGGTGGAATGTGCACCTTAATCTGTTGGGTATTTCTCTTATTCGTGTGGACAAGACTTCCAGTTGGAGAGCTCATGGGATCTAGATCCTTTTCTTGCTTTATTCTTTTCAGTTGATATTATATTTTATTACCCTTCATTTGTATCAAGGTGGAAGATGTAATTTGTAACCATGTTTATTGGATTTACCTCATTCGGGGAATGACAGTTTTAATCGTATTATACATTATTGTTATTGGAAACATGTGGTATCTCTTATGCTTTGATGTAATTTATCATGTACAGAATGCATGTGTATTTAATTTAGTAATTAAATGTTATGGTTTCAATTCATGTTTCTTGTTTGGGTTTTAAGTAAACTGAGTCTCATAACCTTATGGGTTGTTGGCAATCGGTAGTGAACTTGCATGTTAATTCTAATAAAATAAAAAATAAAATTAGTACGTTTAAGTAGTAAATTGCAACTTCCCCTAGGGTTGTGTGGTGGGGCGTTACACGTGGTATCAAAGCCTGTGTTTAAACACTGGGTGCTTAGGGATAATGTGGAACCCATTAAGTTGTTAGCTACATAGAATTTAAGTTTGTGTACCTTATCTTATGTTGTGGTGTGTATTTGCATAGGATCATGCCACCTAGGTGGGGTTGTGGTAGGGGTCGTGGCCGTGTAGGCAGTAGAGGAGGTAATCAACAGGATACACCTCCCATTGTTCCCCATGTTTTAGATCATGAGAAGCAACATGCTTCTAAGTTTGTACCAGATGTTGGTAATCAGCATCAGGATCCACCACGGATTGGGGATGCTCAGTTGTGTCACTTGCTAGAGGAGACTCTTGCTCACCTTGGGCCAGCACAGGATAAGGATCAAGAGGTTATAGGAGAGAGAGATCAGGTTCTAGCTCTGTCTGAGACAGTCATGGCTACTCATATGAGACACCTTCTTAGAGCTCGTCCACCCACATTTGATGGTTTGGGTAGTGGATAAGAGGTTGAGACTTGGTTGATTGATCTGAATAGGTGTTTTGTGATGCATCTGTACGGTAGCAATACCAAAGCACGATATGTTATCATACATTTGCGGGGATTTGCATCCACCTAGTGGAGAATGGAGGAGCAGAAGCTCCATTTAGATATTGGTACTATATCTTGGGATTTGTTCCTAGAGCGGCTCAGAGCTCGTTTCTTATCTGTGCACTCGTGTCAATGTCGAGGTGAAGAGTTTCACGCTTTGCGTCAATTAGCACTATTAGTTGAGTAGTATGAGCGACACTTTTACGAGCTCAAGCAGTATGCAGGGGTAGGAGATGATGAGGGTATGTTGGTCCACCATTTTTTCAGGTGCTTAAACACCCATTTTAGTGGAGGTGTGAGGGTTTTTGAACCCAAGACCACGGAGGTAGTAATGGAGAAGGCACACCTGGTAGAGGAAAATATGGCTTTGGCACTGGGAGGCCATATGGGTGTGTAGATAGGCAAAAGTTTGGCAACGGGGTCTAGTGCTAGAGGAGGTCAGCCTTAGGGAGGTGCACATTCCAGAACTCAGCAAGGACCATCGTAGAGTGGTCAGTAGCAGTAGCAGGATTCTCAGGGGAAACGTAAAGGTTTCTAGCCGAGGCAGGGGGATAGGAACTGGAGGCATGCGAAATGCTCCAACTTTGATCAACCAGTGTAGAATTCTCAGTCAACGTTTAGTGCATGTGATTTTCCATGACCTAGTGTATCTCCAAGTGTTTAGGGATTTAGTAGAGGTACTGGGTGTTTTGAATGTGGCCAACAAGGTCATATTGCTAGAGTGTGTCTGAACAGGGGTACATCTAAGTTTTCTAAGAGGCTAGCAGTGTTAGAAACAATAGTAGGAGATACAGGTAGATCACATAGGGCATTTATTGTGATGGATAGCCATCAGGCTGAGCATCTGGGTGCAATTTGTCCTTCGGCATTAGGATTTGATCCTTAGGGATCGAGGTACTGAGTAGATTAAGGTCTAGTTGGTTTGAGGGAGGTCTATCCCTATTTTGTTTGTAGGCTTCCAGGAGTAAACCTGGCCCTAGGGGGAGGATGTAGCAACCCTCCATTTTGGGCTCTTTTGATCATACAATGTTCTTCTTGATATGTTTGTTTTTGTTATACTTTGACTATGGTAATTGGTTCTATTTGATCGTAAACTATTAATCAATGCAAATGTTACATTTTGATGTGATGGTATTTTACTTTGATGTTATCATTATGGTATGCTTTGAGTTAGCCTAACAGATATTTAATTAATGATGCTTTATGTTTTTGATTATATTATTCATGTTAGAATCATTAGTTAATAATTTTGTATTGGTGAAGGGGATGGGATTGTATCACTCACTCGTGAGCGCCCTACGATTCTAATATTTCCTCTTCACAGTGTGTTTTATAATGATATATATATATATGTATGTTCGATGTAATCTTTGTTTGTAGGTTGATAGGTATAGGACATCGACTCCACCTGACTTCCCAGGTTGAGTATGTCCATCGGCCAACGGTAGTCGATTGGGAGATAGTAGCTAGGTTTTCCGTGCTGTCAATCACCCTAGTCATAGCTGTTGTTGAGTTTTAGTCAAGTTGTTTATTTATTCTTCATCTCCTCCTTGATTTATTTAATTCTGCTGAAAAGCGTAAATAAATGGCTTTTTAATGTTGTTTATTAACAAATCTAGTTGGTAGTGTTAGAAAATTTACTTAAATTATTAATTAATTTAATTTACTCACAGCCAATCTAATCTTGGATTAGATTTATTTTATTGATTATTTTAAATTAATTGTGTTGAATTAAATCAATTTATTCATGTTGGAAATTATAATGGTTAAATTCTTTTTAAAATGAAATTGTAAAAGTGTTAAAGTTTTTATTTGAAAAGAAAAATTTTAAAGTTGAATTCTTTTTGGAAATGAAAATGTTTAAAAGCATTCAAATTCTATTTGAAATACAAATTTAAGAAATGAATAATGAAATAAAGTTTTTTTTCGAAAGAAATTTCTGCTTCTTTTAAAATTTTAAAAAGAAAAAGAAAATATCTCCAAAATAGAAAGAGGAGCAATAACTATGGTGGATAGGATATTTTAGGGTATTTGACCAAATTTTGGGAAAGATAGAGGGAGTTTTTCATTCTTAAAAATTTGGCTGTGAGAAAAAAAGAAAAGGGAGTTCTTGAGATTTGTTGATGCATTTTGGATTTTGGGAGAGGATTTTCGAAAAGCTTTGGAAAATCTTCTTGCAGGGAAGCTCAACTATCTTCTTCAAACTTTCCTTCAAACTTCAGATCATAGGTTTTCCTTGTTTATTGTTTGCAAATATGCATTTTCAATTTAAAACTTGCTTGTAAATCTTTGTTTTGAAACCCTTTTTAAATCTTCAAGAAAGTTGGAATGTTTGTTGAAAATTAATACTTGCAACAGAAATTTTCAATTTCAACAATAGAAAATGGAATGAAACAAAATGGAATTTTAAAACCTCTATTTTGAATTTGAAATGGTTCATATCAAATTTAAAATTTAAACCAATAAATTGTGTTTGAGAAATTAGTTTTATTGCAAAAATTTTGTTGAGAAGTTGCACAATTTATCTGTAAATGGGAATTTGGGTATATAAATTTATACATATGTCTGTATATATATATATATATTATGAACATTCTAGAAATTTTTATTTTGAAATTTTGTACACAGGAATTCTTTTTCTGAGCAAGAAGGGAGGGGGTTTTATTTTTTTCATTATAATAAAATATAAACAAAAAGAAATTTCGTAAGGTATGTGTGTGGGAGCACAACCGGGCTGCACACAACCACACCCCATTGGAGGGCATTGCTAGGAAAGGTTCTACACTATGTGGGGAAGCGCCGCCGTAGCGCCGACTTCATAGGGGAGGTTGGGTGCAGCCTATGGCTGTGTCCCCTCTCCTTTGGCGGCCCGCGGTCAAACCAAAAAGCATTTCAGTTTCTTTTATTTTTTTTTTAATTTTTTAATTTTTATTTAATTTTTATTTTATATTATATATTATATAATATATATATATATTATATATAATATTTAAATATTATATATAATATATATATATATATTATATATATGTAATATATTATAATTTAAATAAATATTTTATTTTATTATTTAAATAAATATATTATATATATTTTAAATAATAGGGTATTATTTTTAATTAGTTGGGATATAAAATGATTTTTTTTAAGGGCATATATATTTAAATGATATTAAATATTTAAATATATGGATTTTTAAATGATTATTCTATAATCATAGAGTGAAATAAAATTGACTTTATAATGAATGACTTTACTTGAAAAGCTAATTTTGATTATTATGCGTAATTGGAGAAACAAGGAGTTAAATTATTAGTTTTAAATTCCTCAATATTGCAATTGTAATTTTAATTACTTTTGAGTAGTTGCAAATAATGTTAACTATTTTATTTAATTACATGCAATATATTATCGCCTTGCTTGGATTTAGGAAATCCTAAAGTAGGATATTGAATTGTCAGTTGTCCTTTCATCATGATCTCTCTCTCTTTCTTGATGTTGGGCAATGGAGTTATTTGTTATGTAAGTCTTCCAAATTGGGTTTTCTTTTAATTTTGTGGGTTGTCATAAAATGTTAGACAACCTTGGTATAGTCTTGGGTAGTGCACATAGATGTATCATGTTGTTTTACCTAGTTTTCACGAACGGGGATGGTTTGTGTCTCCTATGGTTTAGGAGTGGATTATGTGAATTATGCCTCCTTTGGAAGGAGTGGGTTAGGTGTTTTGTTGCCTCCTATGTTTGGCATGAGTTTCCATTATGTGTTCCTCCTAGAGTTGGAGTGGTTTTACCTTGTTAATATGCACTTGGGATTCCCTTGGTGATTGGTTGTTGTGTGTCATCAAGTAGAAGAGTGGCTTTTGTTAGGTGCTAGAGCCCAAAGAGGTAAAATGGATAACCTTCAAAGGTGGTTTAATTTGAGTGATAACTAAATCAATATACTTAGAAGTTAGGTAGCAATTCACATTATTCATGATAATTTAGCCTCACTCATAGACACAAGTGCTAGTACAAGCTTGGGATGAGCGGGGAGGCCTGTAATGGCAAGATCATATATCTTTTCTTTACAAGAGGTATTTGATTCTACGTGAGTGAGTATAGGTGTCAGGATTCGGTTGAGGCCACCAGGATAACCCTTAGTGGGGGTCGGAGCCTATAAAGATTCCTAGAGGATATCCCATGTTGAGCTATCTGATGACACTCTTTCTACGACAACAGTTGGTACGTGATTTTGTGTGTATGGTTTCTTAACATACTCGATATGTTTTATTTCTAGAGGCAATGTGACTTATGTCAGTGATGTTAGAGTTGTACTTGTGTTATCCTTATGGTTGTATGGTTCATGTGATTGGTTGTGTCAGTATGAGTTAGCTTGTGTCTAGGGGTTGATGGTCTTGTATAGGATTCCTTGTTACTATCTCCTAGCATGGGGGGTGAGCCTTCGGGAATCACATGGTTGGGTGGAGCATGTACCTTAATCCGTTGGGCCATTCTCTTGTTTATGTGGATGAGATTTCCAGTTGAAGAGCTTGTGGGATCTAGATCCTTTTCTTGCTTTATTCTTTTCAGTTGATATTGTATTTTATTACCCCTCATTTGTATCGAGGTGGAAGATGTAATTTGTAACCATGTTTATTGGATTTACCTCATTTGGGGAATGAGAGTTGTAATCGTATTGTACATTATCCTTATTGGAAACATGTGGTATCTCTTATGCTTTGATGTAATTTTATCATGTATGCAATGTATGTGTATTTAATTTAGTAAGTAATTAAATGTTATGGTTTCAATTCATGTTTCTTGTTTGGGTTTTAAGTAAACTCAATCTCATTACCTTAGGGTTGTTGGCAATGGGTAGTGAACTTGCATGTTAATTCTACTAAAAAAAATCAAAAAATTAGTATGTTTAAGTAGTAAATTGCAATTTCCCCTAGGGTTGTGTGGCGAGGTGTTACAGATCTATCTAAGGGAATAAAGTCATGACATATTTTTATCACTAGTTTGATGGAGGCCACCTCTTAGGGGGAGAAAGCAGGAACAATTTGAGAAGAATTTTAAAGCTTGTGTAGATAGGGGGAGTCTGTATATTGTTTCTACTATAAAGGAAGACGACTAGCCCTTTTCCCTTGATGTCAAAGGGGAAGATATTGCATATAATGATAGTTTTCCCATGAACCCAAAGGAGGAGATTATTGCAAGTGTTGTCATTGATGTCAATAGAGTGGAGATTATTCCATATGTTGTCATTAATTTTAAATAAGTGGTAGTATGTGAAAGGTTGCATGTGATGAAATAAAAGTGATGATCAAAGATGTTGGACATGTTGATGGATATCATGATCATGTTGCATAAACATGCACTACATCTCTTGTTTCTGACAAATAGGTGAATGTGAATAGGGAAAAAATAAGAAGTAGGTGTCTGTCTGACCACCCTAACCTCAATAAAATGATAATATTTTCTTATAATATTTTAGATATTAGTAGAAGACTCATGTCCCGATGTGATGAATATTTATTTGAAATTTTTTTCCAAGAAAATAATTAATTATAATTTTTTTACTACAACTTTTAAAAAATATAAAAACTCATATGTATGACCACCTTAACTTGGTCAAAACTTCATGAAATCCATTTTTTCTTTATTTAATCCTATAGTATACGAAGCATAAAATGTGATACCATTTGAAAGTTATAGATGTTTTTCAATCAGCCTATCAATCAACACTTTAGTCATAATTCAAATAAAAAATGAATAATTATTATTTATTAAATTCAAAGTAAAGCATAATTTATATTGGTGGAAAGTTAAGAATCTCCTTTAAAACCCCTCTCATTTCATCAATTTTGGGTAAAAAAATGTATCCACATACCCTACAAATACCCATCATATTGCCACTTTTTGGCTCATCATGATCTTGCACATACCCATTACAAAACCTAGGGTAAAAGGAGGGATCTATGAAATAGTATACTGAAAAATTCTACAAGATGAACATTCAGACTAGACATAGTGAAGCAAGTAAGGAAAATGTGGAAAATTACATCAATAGACTAAGAAAAAACATCCAAGAAGAATTATACCTGGTGAAGATGAAATTAGTTGAATAATAATACCAGTTTGCACTAAAATTGGAGGAGAAGTTGAACAAGAAGTTTTAACAAAGACAAAGAAGTGCAAGTGGAAGATTCCAGAGGAGCGACTCATCAATTAGAGAAAGAAAACCTTATGCAGAGTAGAGAAAAGATAGAAAATCTTATTGGAGTGAAGAGAAGGATCCTAACTAATATCATAGAGGAAGAGAAGATATAAATTTATACTACGCTGATAGAGGAGGTCATAACTCCTATCGCTGTTATGGATATAGAAGGGATGAAGGAAGATCTGAGAAGAGACCATTGAGAGGAACCTATTTCAAGTGTATATGTATATGTATATGTATATGTGTGTGTGTGTGTGTGTGTGTGTGTGTGTGTGTATATATATAAAGTCTGGAAAATTTAAATATATGATACCATGAGGTAAAATAAAAAAGATCCCCTATATTGATGTCAATTTTTTAGAACAAACTTTATAATGCCTATCAAAAATTAAAATATGATGTGTACATAGAAAGTTACTCTTGTTTAAAAATTGAATCTTAAGAAAATGGACTTTAGGTGAGCTAAGATGTGGTTCGGTGGCTAAACCATTGATAGTGGATGGAAGCAATATAGCAACACCATAATTGTGGCTTGATTTGGCGACATTGCTAGTGGTTAAGTGGTGGTATGGTTGGAATAACCTTATGCTTTAGTGTTGAAGCCTTGGTTATGACCAAGAGCTAGGGCCTTACACATCTAGAGGCTTTAAATTTATGCCACCAAGAACCAAGCCCTCATTTCTAAGATGACCTAGGATTGACGTTAAAAACTTTAGAGTGCTCCATATGTAAACAGTTACTTAATGGTAACCTACAAGAGTCTTATTTTTCAAGAATTCAAAAATCAAACTAATACCTTTTGATGACCCAAGAATGATATAATTGGATGGAATATTTAAGAATATTCTATAGATAATCAGTCTTACAACTGTATAATGAGTTTAGGATAGGCATGGTTGTAATACACATTGTATGGGTTTCATAAAAATCATATGAAATTTTGACAAGAATACTCTACCAAACCATATAAAAGTTCTAGAAAGTTGTGTGATGCTAAAAATATCTTGTTATATCTTAATTTATATATTTCTTATCCTTTTGGAATAAACTATGGGGTCTATGGGGTCTAATTTTCTCTATGATGCACCTAATTAAACTTGTCAAGTTAGTCTTGAATTGTAAAGTGAATACCCTACAAAATCAATCTCAAAAAGATCCTACAACTAAGATTTATCAAACACTAAGGGATCCCATCAAGCTTGCTAGAATATACGCATGTTAAATTTAAAACTCAAATGCAAGAGATTAAAAACACATTAAACCCTTATTCTAAATCAAGAAAGATACTTTTTATTGAGCAAAAAGAAGATCAAATCAAGCTCCTATCTTCACTTACCAAGCAAGAGATTAATTTTGTCAAGTGGATTTCGTCATGGATATGAATAATGTAGTTACTCTTAGATTCCTCATGATATTGTTAACATGCATTTGTATGATAAATGTAGGACTATGTTCTCATGATCCTAATTATTCCTCTTGATTCCCATCCTCCTCTTTCATGGAGAGATTGCTGAATGAAGATTTGATTTATAGGTGTTTGCATAAGGATGTAGATGGTTACAATTAAAAAATGAAAGAATGGTGGAGATTAAACCAGATGAACTAAGGGCATTGGATTATATGTAGTTGATCATATAGTTTAACTTAATTTTAGTGATTATAAAAAATTAAAAAAATAATTGGATGGTAATCAACCTATTTGATTTAATTTATTAAGATAAATATTTAGCCAATAGGCTATTTTGTTTAAAGTTTCTACCAGGATTTTCGTTAGCTCAGTCATGAATTGGTTTTGTCGGTGCTAGGTGGTTGTCAGCTGGCAATGAGGGAACCATTTTTTCTTTGGGTGACATGGGTGTTCGTAATTACGTGGGTTGGTGGTGGTGGAGAATGGTGTCGTCATAATGGGGAAGGTGAATGGTAAGTGTTTGTTGGCACGAGCGCCAATGCATCTTCCTTTTGGTGTACGGGGGTGAAGGTGGAAGTAAATGCAATATTGAATGTTGTCATGTGGGAAAGAATACTTTGATTAAATTGTATTGTTGAAAGATCCATTGTGGTGTGGGTTTGATACTAGACCATTGTTAAAATCATCGTCCTTAGCTCCTTTTTTTAGCAGGATGGAGGGTTGTAAAACTATTGTGGCGAGGAATCTATAAGTCTTTTTCAATGGGTAATTTACAAAAAACTAGTAATTTATTGTTCATCTCTTTCATTTTATGTTTATTGTTGCTTTTGATAGTAGGTTGGAGGGTTTTGACACTGATGTGTTTCGAAATGTGTGAAAAAGTATATTGATTAATTTGCATTGTCGAAAGAGCCATTGTGGTGTTCGTTTGATAACACATTATTTATTGTTCATGTCTTTCATCCTATGCTTATTGTTCTGGTTCTATTACAGTTAAATCTTTTTTCTCTCACCCAATAAACAAGGCTATTTTGTTTGAAGTTTCCATTAGGATTCTCGTCAGCCCATTTGCAAATTGGATTCTTCGGCATCAGGGGGTTGTCGGTGGTCTAGGAGGGCACCATTTATTTTGGTGGGGATATGGGCGTTGGTAATTACGTGGGTTAGTGGTGGTTGAGAATGGTGTTGTCATTACGAGGAAGGTGAATGGTAAGTGTTTGTTCATGTGCGTGCTAATGCATCTTTTCATTGGTGCATGAAGGCGTAAACTGAAGGAAATTCTATATTGAATGTTGTCATGTGGGAAAGCACACTTTGATTAAGTTGTATTATCGAGAGAGCCATTGTGGTGTGCATTACACACCAGAATATTGTTAAATTTGTCACCTTTGACTCCATTTTTTAGTAGGTTGGAGGGTTGTAAAACTATTGTGTCACGAAACTTGTAAGTCATTTTTGATGAGTTTTTTGCATAAATGAGTAATTTATTGTTCATGTGTTTCATTCTTTGTTTATTGTTCCTTTTGATAGCAACTTGGAGGTTTTTAACACTGATGTGGTGTGAAATGTATGAGAAAGTATGTAATACCCCCATGTTTCTGATACTATTTGCTACTATTGGGTTCTCTTGTGTGTTAGCATGATACTGATTGTGATGGTGATTCATTCACCGATTTGGTGTGTGTGGATGCATAGTTTAGTTGTTTGCTTCTTGTGACATTATTAGTATGATTTATGATACTTTGTGTGTTGATTGGATTATTGTTTATTCAAATAGTTTTTCATTAATGTTTTATATGTCGATGTGATGATTCTATGATGATGTTAATTGAATTCAATATTATATTATGATGTAGTAGATAGGTAATCATGTTATCATACAATCAGTTTGTTTAGAATGTTATTTCATCATTGATATTGAAATTGTTAAAATAGCTTAGGTGAGAGGATAGTGTAGCATCACTCGTTCATGAGTGCCCTGCTACACTGCAATTCCTTCTCACATTATGATATTTTTTATTATATATATACATGTGCTACTTGACGTTTATTTGGATGCAGGATTGCAGAAATAAGTCTTGATTCCACCTGCTTCGACAGGACAGGGCGAGCATTAAATTAACCCAACGGGTAAAATGTTGAAAAAG